>NJDC01004136.1:85933-105223 GCA_002245475.1 Calephelis virginiensis
TTGCGAAAGGTTTTCGGCTAGTCGTGGATGCCCTGGTTGTGCCTCTATCTACCCAATATCTGGAAAAACCCAATTTTCTTTTTGTTGCCCGACCCGGGATTCGAAACCGGGACCTCATGCAGTCAAGTCCAACAACTGAACCGCTAGACTTCACTATTTATTGAAAGCGCTTACTTTAGAACCAGAAAATGCACGTACGTGGCGTATAAAGCCTCTGCAAATTATTAAGTTCATAATAGTTATAAAGAGGCCGACAATGTCTATTATAAGACAGTAGTTGTTTTTTTCAATTTTAAACAACAAATATAATGAATTAGTAAGTTTGACTATTTTTTATGATCTGTTCATGTGGAACCCAATCACATGTCTATCTAAGGCTTTTAAGGAGAATCTGACAATTAATTGTGCATGAAGTTCTAGGGCTTGACGATAACAATGGACAGTAAAAGAAGTCTCAGCAATTTAAATACCAGTGTAAACGTACAAATACAAATATATTTATTTAAATAGTCTTCAAAGTAAAAGTTCCTGATCAATTTCAATATTTACTGGAAGTCGTGTCTATAACATAGTGAGTTCGTAGAACGATGCTAAAGCTTTTAAATTAAATATATCGGAACACTATCACATATGGCTTAGTCAATACATGAGCGCACAAGCACAATGATATGATATGTCTAGTGTAGTGTGTACAATGCGTAGAGTTTGGTTGAATATACTTAAAACACATCTACATCTTTAAATTGCCCTACGGTGTCATAAACATAACTTGTGATGTCTATCAAGTGGTAGTTTACGTAAGGGGCTACCAGAAACTGGTCTTCTCCTTCTTAAATGCATCAAACAGCCACATGGATAGTCCAAATAACATGCATCAAGCACCTCGCATGGCATTGGCATTTACAAATTGTCTTATTTTCCAAGTTAATTTTACTTCAAATGAAGGAAATACCCTAGACCAGTAGACTTAATAATTTAAATCAGAACATTTAATATTATCATAAGACTTCTCCGATAATTAAACATGAAATTAACCTTTCTGGCCTTGTAACCTACATCATATTATGCGATAGTAAGAGACTTATGTATTGTACATAATTCAATTATTTTGCATCTGCTTTATTATTATTATTTTTTATTTACTGTCTTCCGAATATTTTCCCTTAATAAATAGACATAACCTAATTTTTTTTATTCTACGGTCTGAATTGTAATTATCACTGTAATGTTTTTTAAATAGCGCCCTCTAATGGCTAATATCGCATACTACCACCCTATAAGTTTTAGGTGTAGTAGTTAATTCTTAAATCTCAAGATGACCCAAATAAAAATTACTTATGAATTAATGTAAATCATCCTTATTATCTGCTAAAGTTCCATAGATTTGTCACAGAAATAATTGTAATAAATGACTACTCATTTTTTGATTTATAACCTAACTTAGATATTTCTATGTACATGAGATCACAGTACTTTCTTGCCCAACTAACTATGAAAATAGATATGGAATTAATTATTTGACAAGCTAACACTCGAGCTCATTTCCTTTATACCTCAAAATAAACATCAATACTATGTAAAATATATTCATATCCCTAAAAATATAAGCCGCACAATTCACTATCAAACGTAAAGTATCTAGGTACACAATTCTCTGAAATATATACAACAAAAGAACCAAAGGCCATCTAGCTGAAAAGGTACACAAAAAGAAGTAATTATAGGAAATATAATTTATAAAACAAATTGATTTTTTACAGTCTAAATGTTTTTTAAAATAGCGCCCTCTAATGGATTAGCCATTCGCTAATCTTACTACCACCCTATAAATTTTAATTGTAGTAGTTAATTATCAAATCTCAAGATGGCTCAAATAAAAATCACGTATAAAATGATGTAAATCATCGTTATTATCTGTTAAAGTTCAATAGATTTGTCACAGAAATAATTGTAACAAATGACTATTCATTTTTAATTTATAACCTAACCTAGATATTTCAGTGTACATGTTATTGATGAACTAACAACAAACAGTATTTTTCTTACCTAAATCTACACAATCATTAAATGTATTCTAACAAACTGCCAAACCACAACACGAATAATGTGTCTCACAATTAAAATCAATTTGAGTAATTTCATGGTTATTCTATTACAATAAATATATGTTTTTTTTTAAATCATCCGCCATTTCATTAAATTTTGTAGTTTGTCTACCTACCATTTTAACGATATGTTTTACAATTATTATTATTACCAATCAATATTAGTTAAAAACAATTAGAATTATTCTAAGCACTAAGCACACGCCGAATTCCATCACGAAGTGACCTTTTGTGTACTCTAAAGTTTTATATATTGTTTAGTATTATGTATGTAAGAAGTTTGTTTTGAACCCTAGTTACCCCTTTCAATTAATTTAAATAAAATTTAATATATCACAAAGAACAAAAATGACTGATATAGCTTCTTTACCAAATTCTGTTATTCGACGATAGTGTTTGCGGCGGTGATGACTTTTCATCTGTTAAGACAATTGCTCGTTTGCCTCCACTATATAAAAAAAGGTTCATACAAATAATTTTCGGAGATGCTAACGAGTGTAACGCTATAGTACCGTAAACCCATTTAGGGTCCTCAAGTCTGTCGCAAACTATAATCGTACGCAAAGAGACTGCACGTTGAGTCTTCGTACATTCCTGTTTCTGTGGTAAGTTTTTCGATAAGGTTGGAGAAGGACGTGGAAAATAATTCAATTTGTCTATTCGCTTTGGTGGGCGGTGGTAACGTAAGTGAGCTTATCACATTTAATGTTGGAAGAGTTTCCATCTCAACAGTACACACGTTTCCCGGAGTTAGCAAAATAAAGGCTTATTCTACATTAGTAATAATAGCTTTTCAATGGCCATGATACAAGTACTTGTAAAATGTAGGGGACATTGGCGACACTTTTTTTTATTCTGCTCATTTATTTTGTTTATTTTATGTGATAAGACAGGTAAAAAGGTGTTCTGATGATAAGGGATAAACGTGGCCTATACACCATGAACGTTGTAGGTTTGCCGATGTCTTTCGGGCAAGGTGTCCCCACTCTACTACTAGCTACTCTATCCTCAGGACCGGAACATGACACTGTTATTAAGGTGGCAAGAATAGGTAGGTGGTGGATCCCTACGACAACAATGGACGAGTTGCAGCACATCACTCTACTACAAGTTCAGGTCAGTACCACAGGTCTTGTTGGTAATGACCCATTTAACTTTTGTTCAGCTCTTACGAGTTGCCTATCAGGAATGCACTTGATTTATTCTAGACAAGAGACTAAAACCAATATGAAGAAAGCTTACCTATATGAAATTGAACAAAAATGGCAACAATTAATTGTTCAAAAACTTATTTTAAAACATATTGATTCTACGACAATCTAACGGCCGCACCCAGAGACCATTGAGTATGGAAAATTGTGACTTAACGATAGACTAAATGTTGATTGATTTCTCTGAGTGTTACCGAATATCATTGAATGTTGCCACTTGAAGAATAGTTATTAAATACATAACGTTACGTTCATCTATGATATATCATAACTAAGATCAAGATCAGGTTTTAATGTATTTATCGACTTGAATTTGCTATAACTGTACTTCAAGCATGCCACACAATATGCAGCTTCTCCAGAGTCGTAACATGCGTCACATGCACTACCGTCAAAACTATGAATATTATGAACTATAAACATAACTACGTACAAGCATATTGCAGGTAAACAAACAAATAAAATAAATACCCTGGAACAAATTATACAAATTGATCGAACCCTTTGGGGTTAAGTTAAGTAAGCAAATTACATGCATACATGGTGTTAGTCTACGATGCTTATACTCAGCAGTACCTTAATAGGTATCGGAACAAATATAATGAACATTCAGACCCGGTTATACAAACAACAACATTCACATTAATGTGTCGGGAGTCGAACACGAGCCTTGTGTAACCGCGACATTTATCGACGGATTTAGGCATATACGCTAACCCCTCAACCCTCAAATGAAATTTATTTAATAAGAAACAATGTATTATGGATTAGACATCGAAGTACATCTACGATAACATATAACCCTGAGGTGTACTCGTGGCAAATCTATAAAATACATTTCAAGTCTACCAAGAGTTTGTTCACTTAAATAATACGCCATTAGTTCCATCTGGAAAGCATCAAAGCCATGCTGTGGGTCAGGTTCTATGCCTATTAAACTCTAGCAAGATCTATCGAACCTTATTAATTTTTCCTTTTTTGTTAAAATCGGTGGCTTTAAAAAAAAACAAATTTGATTTAGTGATGATTATCCATGAATATGGAGATTCGTCACCATCGAGAGAAAAGAGATGGTAATAGTTTTTTCGTAGTTATTGAATTTCATATTTACATTAAGTGAAATCAGTCAATTTTGGTGGCATTTGGTACAATTTTGATCAGTGAAAGTGCACTAAGGAAAAATCAGGGAGAAATTAGTGTATCATGTATTTCCTGGTTGCCACCTAATCTCATTAAATAAGCATGAGTAATGAGGCCATCGCTTTGCTCAAGATCCTGACATGACTTTTTTTAACGACTTATTACTAATGCAGAATAAATTAAACCGAATTTTGTTACAACTTGATGCAATTTACAACTTGAATAACGGCAAATGCTAACGTTACTTCCAAAAACTAATGAAAGAAAAGAAAACCATGAATAACAACACAGTAACTATACATAGATTTACAAGACTTTCATTTCTATCTTTTTTAGTAGGGGAGCCCGCGTGGACTTTGTCGATTAAATAATGGAGAGTAAAAAAAGCTCACGTGACTTTTTTCTTTGTCTCTTTGCTTTGAGCGTCTAGAAGCTAAAATAACAATTACAGGCACCTAAGTTTAGGTGAGCTCATCAAACATTATTAGTGTACATGCCTGATAATATGTCCTCGGTGACAGATATTTGTCAATCGGACAGTTTGCATAATGGACAATGAACATATATAGACTTGTTTTCAAAATTTTTTGACCCTCCTACACCCGTGAGTCTTATTCAAATCAACAGAAAGTTTAAACATGCACATACTGGCTTACAACAAACTCGCCATACTATATTCTGACATACTCCAGTATATTTTCAAGCCAAAATAATTAGACAGACAACCATACATCCCCGCCTCTATATAGAGATGTTACACCTCCTCTATATAGAGAGGGTACAGAGTATCTCCCATATCTTAATCTGACGCGCCTGAGTTACTGCAAAAATCCCCTCTTGGACTCCCCTACCATTAAATAAATATTCATCTGTACAAAATACTTAGGTAATTGATAAAGACTAAAGTGGAGGTTGTGGCGCTACTGCGTACACGAAAAGATTGAGCTCCGTAAATAAAAGTAAAATAAACAATTCTAAGTATTATTTATATATAATAAGTTGTTTATATTAAATGTTTTAAAGTGATTAAAGTGAGAGTGTTATCTTTAAAAAATATAAGTATTAAGTGCGAAACAATGACTTTGAAATGATGAAATTGTAATTACTTTTACGCAAACTGCAGTTTTAAATATCTTAGCAAAAGAACCTATTTTAACTGACTCGTTAAAAAGAGATTCTCAACTTTTAGTTTTTTGGAAATTTTGACGGCTACAAGCAATTATTATACTATTACAATACAAAATTTAATAAACAGATGCAATAATTTGACATCTATATCATACTCATAGAACTAACTAAGCAACGGCATAGATGCCATCTAACGAAATTTCGAGGAACTTTGAGGTTCGTTAGTTTTGCGCTGCCATTATTGATTATGAATATCGAGTCACAACCCATAGAGGTACCGATTCTGAAAATCAACCGAGGGCGCCGTTATATCAAAACACATAGAAATGTACGAAATTAAAGACACGCCGAGAAAGATGCAAGAAAAATGAGACAACAAAAAGTAGACATTTAGCCATAAAAAAGATATTACAAATAGCATCAACAACAATATCAACGAAAAGTTCAGAATTTGGAACCAAAAAACAAACAAATGGAGCAAACACTAGATACACAAAAATTGGCACTTGATAATTTGGAGACATTATTAAGAAAAAAAAGCTTACCGTTTTTTGGGGTTGAAGAGGGAGAAAAAAGTTACCAAGTCCTAGAGAAAAACGTTCTAGACATCATGACAACATGACAAACATCAAATACGAAAAATATTACATTGAATCAGTGAGAATGCTTGGAACAAAAAGCGACAAAGCACTACCTATTGTAATTACTTTGCTTACTGTGGGAATGAAAATACAAATACAAAGAAACAAAAAGAAGTTAGAAAGCTCGTCTTACTATATCAAAGAAGAATACCCACTAGAAGTGCTCAATAAATTCAAACAAGCAGACGGATTTCCTGATTGTAAAAAATTTACGCCACCTAGAGACAAATAAATATAAAGAAAAAACAACAAATAATTTTTGATTACTTTATTATTTTATTTAGTAAACTAACTACTAATTAAAAATGTAATTCATGAGACTGATCAAAAGTAAGTATGATTATGTTATGTTAATTAGTATTAATGTTATTAAAAATGTAATATAATAATTTACTGATTACTGATTATTGTAATCAAAACTAACGATTACAAATGTAATCATGACTGAAGATAATCTAGATTAAAAATAATCATGATTGATGTAATCATGATTACTTTCAATCAGATTATTAATCTTATTACAAAAGTAGTTGATTACGTCCAACTCGGCATAGAAATAATCAACAAACTTACATTTTGAAGCGACCATAGACTCCTAAGACCTAATTTTAGACAAACAAAAAAAAAGTCGAGCTACCTTAATTCAACTCCAACATTCGGTTGACTGTCTAACGAGAAATCACAAAAAACATACCTAGCTGCCTTAAAAAAGAACGTCGAACGAGTTATCCGGGAAGCTAACGATGATATTGAGTCATACTACCTAAAAATAGAGTCATCGCTACAGGAAAGTCTGAAGAGCATTACATTTATAAAAAAAAAAGAAAGAAATGATATCCGAAGTAACTAAGAACCATCTTAAAAAACAAACCGAATTACAACACAAACCTTTGAAAAGTAAGGAGGAGCAAAAAGAACTTGAAAGAATAAATTTCTCAAAAAAGATAACGGAAAATATAAAATGGCCATAATTGACAACACCAATCAATCAACCACCAAACAATCATCGGATGATGAAACAGTCTTTGCTTCTCCACCTCCTAATGAACGGCACCGTAAGTACAATAGGTCGTCCAAACTCCCTCGTATAGAGTCATTAATTAATCAAGTTGATTACATTTCTGGGAATTTGACCCAGATACCACATTATATTAACGCTTCTAACCATAAAAAATAGATTTTAAATAATAATAATAATATCATAGACCCTAGCACAAGTAAAGATTCAGTAGTTAATACAACCCAAGAGAGAATATTAAAAGAAATAAACAACACAATGCTTTTAGTTACTTTAACAGATATACAACCAAGCGCAGAGTATATGTTTAGTCGTAAAGCGTTATTAAATTATTGGGAAGTTATCACATATGGCTAAATCGGCCTGAATATATCAGAGAGAAGTTAAAATTAGTAAATAGTCATTAAATAATAAAAATAGACCAGACAGACAAGCAATATCTGTACTTCGAGTAAATCAAAACAAAACATAATTTTCGTAGATCAAAACGACAGAATTTACTTGGAAAATACATCAAGAAAAATAGTGCCGATCAGAATTTAAAAAAAAATGGCTATACTCAGTCCCACCTAACTTTCAGATGGGTTGCTTGAGAGATTATACTTGATACACAAGCTTGGAGGGATCTTGCGGTAAATAAAATAATTTTAATTATTGTAACAGGGGGTCATCTACCCTTCACAACAACACACACACAACAACAATATACATAATATAGCAAATACAACAATACAATATAACAATAAAATATAGCAAAGGTTCTGCACAAAGACCACAAAAGAGATGACCCAAGTAATATAAGATTTAAAGTTAAAAGGAATTTTAGAGATCCCTACAGGTTTATATCCGGGATTTCTGTTCAAGATGTTTTTAGTACAAAACAGGAGGGGGTGTCCGTCCAATATTCGATTCGAGAGACCTAAATAGGAGCATACGAGTAAAGCCCAGCTAATATCGCAGGGACATGTTGCAAATATTTTGCAAACAGGAGACTGGATGATCAAGCTGAAATTTCAATAGGCTTATTTTCATCGGCCAATTGCCGATGCTCGTCGCAGATATATCAGGGTGTATTGGCAGAAATTCAATAAAACAGATGTTAAATAAAGCTTTTATTTTGCTGATTCCGCGTAAGCAGTGAAATTTTGTGACAAATAATCCTCCAAGTAACAGGGAATGTTAACAAGCAGGTACTTCAATTAACTTTGTCTACCATTTGACATTTTTCCCCCCGAACTTTTGCCACTGTGTCCAACTGGGTCGCGGAAATTCTAAGGGCAAGAGGGATACTGGTCCTTATCTATATGTACGATTTTATCCAGGCAAACCAGGACGGAGCCAAATTATAGGAACTGGTTTCGGAAACAGGTTAGAGCCGCAATTGCACTAGCCTGGCCTGGCCCAGGCAAATTCGGAAGCAAAATTCCAAATCTGGGGCGTGCCTGATATAGACTTGTTTGTCTCAAAATAAACATCTGTCGTAGAAAACTACGTAACTTTGGGCTCAAAAGATGGCTCAGCCATATTTTGCGACGGCTTCAGTCATGCAGTGCATTTTAACTTAGCTCCAGTCAATCTTCTGCTAAGAGTGCTTAGACACCTGAACACAGCTATAAGAGTGTACAGTGTGATAGCTCCAAGTTGAACACAATGTTTTTGACTCTCGGATTTGAAGAACTGGGACCTAGAGGAACCAGTTTAAGTAAAAAACATATCGCAGAGTTAATTAGACCTAACAGCAGGAATGCGTCCTCCCCAAGTAGAGAAATTGAAACTTTTGGCATGTGAAAATGGGGATGAGCTAAGGACATATCACACTGGTCTACAGGGGAACATCAAATTTTGATGAAAAGCTTTAGAAAGTCCACACTAAATACTTACAGAGCACCTATCAAGCGGTGGATAGAATGGTGCAAATTAATAAGGTTGATTATATGGATCCTCATGGCAACGATGTTGCGAGATTTTTAACCAAAATTATATTAAGAAGATTGGCTTGCATACAAAACTATTTTACTTCATAATAAATCTGCAGTATCGACATATACATCAACAAGAGCTAAGAATATTTCCAAAAACTTCTTTGTACAACAGGTATTAAGAGCTGACTATCCAGACCTCCAGAAAAAAAAATCATATTTGGGATACAAAACTTGGCTATTGAATGGTTAAGGAAGCTCGTTGGTTAAACACAGTGTTTGATATTACAAGTAGAACAGTAATAATACTGTTATTAGCTTCTGATAGAAGGGTTCATCATCTTACACTTCTAGAAATATCAGAATATAATTTTTAAATGGATGCAAGTAGGAAAAAAATAACCCAAAGGCCAAGGTTTAGTTCAAAGACAGACAGAGGTGACAGTAGACAGTCCGGATGGTTACTTAAACAACATCCCGAAGAATGTTTTTGCCCAGTGTCTTACTGGGCAAAAACATTTAGTAATTAATCAATAAAATGTTGAGTAATTGATAAAAGCCACAGAGATGAGATGCTCTGAGGAATCTAATGTTACAAACTTATTTATATTAATATCACGCAAAATAGACGGTTGAATTAAAATGGTATTACGTGAGGCAGGAAGAGAAGGTTCTCCAGGCAGTGCGCGGTCAGCTGTTGCTTTTAGAAGTTTCTTGGAGAATAGACCTATTGACGACATTCTCAAAAGGGCAAATTGGAAGACTTCCCAAATTTTAAAAAAAATATTATTATCTCAAAATAGCGGGTCCAAGGAATAAATGTAGTGAGGACCACTTGATAAATAATTTTGTAGGAATATAATACTATAACAGTATATTATTATTTGATCTCATTTAACTTTTAAAACAGATGCTTTATATAAAATAAAACATTTAATTTTGTTTGCTACAAAACACCTATTGTTTTATAACATTGAATGATATTTTAAGGAGTAGAATTTTGTTATATAAAGCAAGTTAATTAGGTTTTATTATCATTTTAAATTGAAAATTAATGTGATTTCATGTTCATGTTTTACAGTTAGTTGTAAGCTGTAGTATTATATATGACGTTCAAATTAACGTTTGTAGCTTTCACCAGCAGATAACATACAGGTCTTCTACCAATGTTGTGTATTTTTCCACACACATAATAACTGTTTTGTTGTAGTGCAAAACAGTTTTATTTAAATTTTATTTTTTATGATGCTTGTTGTGTATGCATATTAAACGTGTAGCACACCGATTTAATTTTCATTTACAATTTATCAACTAAATTTAAGCTGTTGGTTTTATTGAGATGCTATAAACATTTGAATAATCATTTAAAACGTTTATATGAAAACCCTTGTATCATGTCAAAGAATTACATTGCCATATTTGTACCCTATGTGTTTGTTTTGTTCTATGAAAGTGACACAATTTTAGCTTCAAAGTTGTTGAAAAATAGGGGTGTTATAAGTTTGAAGCCTCATTCTCGTCTCTACTTTTCTACCCCTCCCCCTTTCACTCCTATTCTTCCCCCCTCCACTATTTTTCTGTCTTTATGTATGTGTGTGTGCGTGATGGTACCTGGCAGCAGGCAGCGGCCGTGCGGTGTCGCGTCGGCGCGCCCGTGCCCTTGCGGTGAGCTCGTGGGCCGGTGGCCTCGCGCATCCACTGTACGAGCCGTCCTCTGTACTCGACTCTGTTGCTGCCACTGGCAACGTGTCTAAATCAATTCATACTAATATTACTCAGGTTTTACAGTCAAAAAACGCAAGAATCCATAATCCTATGACCAATATTTAAAAACAATATATCACGACATTTAAAGCGTTCTGTAGTCGAATGGCAAAAAATCGAACACACATAGTATGTTCATCATGCCCGTCTATCCATGTCACGGCCATTTCATGCTTTGCGTGCATTCACTAGGAGTGTGCCTTTCATGGCAAATTTTCCACAATTAACTTGCTATTTTATTTCTTTATGTGGAAGAAAATGGCTAAGTATCTCTGAATCACTTATTATGGGAGGCACCAATACTTTTGGTAATAGTTTCTAAGACCTATTAAAATATGAATTCATTATTGCATTAACGCTTACACTGATATTTGACAGGGGATTTGAAAATTAAAGCAGACCTAGTTTATTTCTATAAGCTGGAAGAGAAAGAGGATTAGCATGTGGGATTGGCATAAAAAAACCGTGGAAGGCATACTAGGAAGGGCAAAGAGCTGCGAAAATATGTGTGTATACCATTCAAATGGATATCTCGCGTACCTTAGACAAATCATTGTGACTGATGATCTTGTTACAACTTAAGCAAAGAGAATGTTTGCCCAACACTTATAAAATCCTGACTGTGTGCATAGATGTGTAGGCATGCTTAAAGAACACCAGGCTTTGTAGTAGTTGACCATGGAGTCTCTATAGGGGTTGATGTTGTGACCAATGATTTGGAATAAGTTGTTGGGTGATGTACTTAAACTGCAAATGTGAATGCTATATCCTATACAAACGACATCATATTGACAGTAGGTGGTAGCTTCAAAAGAGAAACATAGGTCCTTTATTATGATAGCAAAGTGGGGACAGAGAATAAAGCTTAACATTTACAAGGGAACATATTTTGTTGCTTCTTAAATCTTCGTGGTTTAAATTTACCATAACAGGGTAGGAATATATTCGGCGAGGAGTTCATTAATGCGGACCAAGAACCACTGATAATGACTGAAGCAAGCCACTGCTGGCAAGCTCCTACTGTGAAACGCAAACTAATCGGTCAAAACAAGCGCATTTCCAGTAGTCGAGGCCAATTTACTGTTTCGCTTAGTAGACGAAATTGCAAAACGGCAGTATAGAAATACTCTAGTGGGGATAAAACAGGGAAACATCTAAGTAGGTGGAGCCTAACTACTTTATATCCTAGATCCAGAAGGTTAATTGTTTTCTTTTTAGGGGTAGAAACCTCAGCGATACGGAGCAGTGCCTGAGAAGATAAAAAAGATATGGAGGAGTTCCACGTACAGGGGGTACGTGGAACCATAACTAATTATTTTTTTCTTATGCACCTATAAAATCAGCATGTTTAAAGGTAAATTCAAAAATAACGTTGAGAGTCCCAACAGATTTTATTCTCAAACTCAGTCTATTCATTTAAAATTGGTAAAATGTTTGATTCTGAAAAGGGGTTTCTTATTTAAAAAAAAGTGAAAGAGTGAAAAAAGTTAGTAAGTAGTAAATAAGTAAGAAAGTTATGAATCAAATCACTCTGGGAAAATTGGTTTGAACAAGACATTGTTGGCAGTTTTTGATGAATCTGAAAGATGGCAAATATTAAATTTAAAGACAAAGTTAGTTTAAGTAGTGGAAAATTAGTTTGTAATTTTAGGACGTTTAGTCAAATACTTAATAAGAGTCTTGAACTCTCTACACAGTGATTTGGGTGTAATTAGTTCTTGTTCTTAGACGATCATCATCTATACTAATAAGAAAGAGGAAATATTTGATTGTTAGTTTGTTTGTGTTGAATAGGATCTAAAACTATCCAATAGTTTAGTACGTGGTTGGTAGTTCTATTGGAAAAAAATCTTGCAACATTAGAAGCCTACATTGTGCCTAATAAATATGGGCTATATTTGTAACTAGAAAAAAATAGGGATAGGGATCCTAGAACTTCAATAATGTAACGTGCGTTGCAGAAACTATTAATGACAAGATAAAAAGATCTTCTTCATTATTGAAGAACGTATTAGTATCTACAAAAAAGTTCGCAACACCATTTATCTAACTACTGCAGTTACAACATCTATTTTTATAAATTTTAAAAGCTAATAGAAATAGTGAACATAATATTCAAACCATGTTATCCGTACCTTCATACTTATCCTAATCCAAATGAATAATATGATTACCACCAATTTCATATTCAAGAGTATTTCAATGCCTTGGTATTACTTTTTTAATTATTCAAATCGAAAAATCCATTCAAAAGATATTACAACATGAAAAAAATATTCTAATTAAAACGCGGTAGGTAGGTAACTACACTTGAAAATTATCAGGCGCCAAGGGGTGGGCGATTGTTGACATTTCCGCGTGAGTTTGTATCACACTAACGACTTGACCGCTTTCGCTCGGGTAATACAACTTACAATTTAATGTATACTAATAATAGAGGGTATATTTTATTGTTTCTCGCAACGTATTTTTATTTTGCACTTGCCCTGTGCTTGGGATAGATTTCTATAAATTTTTAAGAGAGAAAAAATTTCGCCCCAGACGGGATTTGAACCTGTAACCTTTCGTCTCAAGCCGACGAATGCTCTAACCAATTGAGCTACTAAGGATTCAAGTCCCGTGACGAAATTTTCAATTCCTTTCTAACCCGTTAACGCGGGTAGTTAGGTCCTATACATACACAATTCTGAGTACCCACCAAATGAGTTTATCATTACAGATGAAATTCACATTTTAGAATGGTCATAACTTTCGTTTCTCGCAACGTATTTTTATTTTAGCACTTGCCCTGTGCTTAACTACCCGCGTTAACGGGTTAGAAAGGAATTAAAAATTTCGCCACGGGACTTGGATCCTTAGTAGCTCAATTGGTTAGAGCATTCGTCGGCTTGAGACGAAAGGTTCAAATCCTGTCCGGGGCGAATTTTTTTTCTTTCTTAAAAATTTATAGAAATTTTATTGTTTGTCTGTATTGAATAGTCTCCGAAACTACTGTACCCAGTCAAAAAAGTCGTATTCCATTACAGAGCCACATCATTCCTAATAAATTTAGAAAACGAAGTAAAATACTGTAAAAGACTCAGAAAATGAAACATATTTATGATCTCAAACATATATTTAACTCACATTATCACAACTCAACATTTTAGGCTTACCTTAGCACACTTAATTAGACATTAGCTTACACATTACACAAACATTAGGCCCTTAGTCCTATATAGTATTTGATCTGTAAGGCCCTTCCTGCTCCACGATCCGACATGGATATGGATGGCCGCCTCCGATGTGGATCACTTATACCTATAGGTATCAACTCGGAGCCATAGCTGTGTTGCCATATCATGCCATATTTACAAAGCCATAGACAATTAATGTTTCTAATAGTCGGCGTTTCCTGACATATTTCCTGTCCCACGAAAATAGTTATTACTTGCACTAAATTAAATAAAATAATTGACATTTAACGTTAATAGCAACAATTTCGACTAATTTAATTGGTATTTATTTCAACCATTACATGAACTAATATTTTCCACTGCACCGAGAACTACTACAACAACTTTTTTTGAAAATTTAGATTTCCATTATTAGACATTATATTTAAAGGGTGACTCAAGATTTAAACAATTCCTACAAAATCATTTGTAAAAAGTCACATCTTGCATTGTTTGACTTTTCAGTACATGACGAGATTTATTAATATAAATCGAACTTTTTCCAAGATTTAACAAAAACAAAATTATATTACTAACTGCAGCGTCAAACCAGAAAAAAAGCCCTTTTAAATAGAATGTACAATAGATATTTCAGAAAGCTGAACAATTTCAGCTAACGTATCTACTTACTAATTACATTTTTGCATCATAATCGTAATCCTGTTCACAATAGAATATAAAATAACCAGTAAAAGTAGTACATTTTAAGGATTTTTCTGTGTATTCAACAGATCGAGTTATTGGTTTTATATATTGTATAATATACGACCTAACAGACTACACCACAGTCAGTTTCAC
This sequence comes from Calephelis virginiensis, assembly GCA_002245475.1. Taxonomy (NCBI): domain Eukaryota; kingdom Metazoa; phylum Arthropoda; class Insecta; order Lepidoptera; family Riodinidae; genus Calephelis; species Calephelis virginiensis. The sequence continues at coordinate 100,873 of NJDC01004136.1, forward strand.
CGTGTACTTATAAGGTATGATTTAATTAAACAACTGAAGTTAAAAGTACTTAAAAAATTTACTTTATGCTTGAACTCATCAATTTTGAATTTAGTAGACAAATCAAACTACTAGTTTAAAGCCGTTTCTTAATACATACTGTGCACGACGACCAAAGACAATGTAGCATATGACCAGAGACAAGTAGACGGTATCGGCGGGAGTGACCCAATCCGAAGGATGGCACGCGGTAGTACCTTACAGATACTTTGAGTCTATGTAAATATTGATATCTTATGGATTTTATTTTAAGTAAATAACGAAGTTTTGTATATTATTATGAGCTTATATACTCTGTTTTGATTTATATGGTTAATCTAACTTAGAAAATGATGTTTTGGAATAGGTTTTAGATTGTTTTATAGCGTTTTGAGTATGTTTATTTGGCAATTATAATTTACGTAAATTTTATGTTTGGAATATGTTCTATTGTCTAGATTTATGTGTAAAATAATAAAATTTACGTAGCTAGACCGTCTTATCGTAATACGAAACATGTAAGTCCTGTAAGTAGCCAAAAAATCGGCTAAGTTTAAGTTTGGTAATAAAATGTAAAATTTCTTGTGTTTCACTTACCCGAATGTAATAAAATTGAGATATGTTGTTATAGGTATGAAAACAATTGTAATGTGCACACGACCGCGCCCTTAACGCTAATAAATTCGGGAGCGCCGCGCCCGCACGTTTTAAACTAAGCTGCGGAGGGCAGGGTAGTATAAAAGACAGAAATCGCGGAAATTCGCCGCCACACGAAAACCAAGCGCAGACGCGTGCACAACTATGTATGCTAGGATAAGTCTAGACTAGACAATAGGTTTGTATTATGTTAGAACTTGGTACTTGTACAGTTTAATAAAGAAATTTAATAAAGTATGGTCCCGGGGTGAGCTATTCTATAAATTGCTAAAGATTGCTAGTTTCGCAATATCTTTTGAATAGATTGGTCGATTTGAATAATTCTCCAAGTATTTTCAAGCCATTGAAATAATCTTGAATATGAAATGATTATACGATAAAGATTGATATGAAAGAATGTATAACATGGTTCGAATATGGTCCCTTTTTTATTAACTTTCTAACTATAATAGACTTGCCGTAACTATAATAGTTGAATATATAGAGCCCCGAAATTTTTTTGTAGATGTTAATAGGTTCTTTAATATTGTAGAATATTTCATTGTGATGAAATACATTTAAGAACTAATTTTTTTACAGCTTATGTTACATTGTTGCAGTTTTAGTAGAGGTCCCTAATATTTTCTAGTAAAAGATATATAGTCCATGTTCATCAGGGATAATGTGGGCTTTTAATGGTAAAATAATGTTTCAAATCGGTCCAGTAGTTTTGGGGTCTATTTCATGCAAACAAACAATCAAATTTTTCCTCTTTATTATTAGTAAAACACAGAAATAAGAAATAAGGTATGGGTGTAGTAGTGATTGCTCACCGGTGAGATGTACGGCAGGCAGGCGGTAGGGTTCGGCAGCGCACGCAGCGCACGGCGACCCGCTCGACTCACTGTCACTGTCGCGCGTGCACCCGTATTCTGCGTTCAAATAAAACATCTCTCTTATTTTATCGCAAGTAAATTCCGACGAATCAGTATTTAATATTTCGATAGTATCAATATTAATTTATTAATGCAGGATCTGAAACACTTCTTTTTAGACGCCTGTTTAACTAAACACTGTCTAAAATTAGCATTAAACTAATAATTTGTTACACAAGGTTGACCTGGTAGCATGTCATTGGCTGAGAATCTTATTTTTAAACATGTTCAGTAAACTATGTGTTCAATGAGTTTTTATTTTTTTTTGTGCTTAGATGACTAATGACTAATTGCTGCGTGGACAAAGCCGAAGGTATTAGGCAGTGGCGGTAATTTTTTTGCCCACTTACTAAACTAATTATAAGTTATTGCTATCTTCTTTTAACGGTAATAACAGACAGAGAAAAACACGTTTAGCGTCGTCAGATTCGTTTGCACATCACATTTCTACAGTTTTTCAATCTTGTTATGCGTAACAGAAAGGCTTGGTGGTATTCAAAGACCTGGCTCGTGCATTTAATATTCTTCTATTCCAATAATTTTGAACGCAACCACGCATAATACCTATGTATCCCCCCTCCCCCCCCAAAAACGCATCTTTAATAAAGCAAAAATAACAACGTTTGAGATGAGATATATTTTATACAAATGAATTGTAACAAACAACTTTTATGCAGCAATTGTTTAGAAAATGAATAAAACATTTACTTACCTCTACAGTATTTTGATCGAAAAACTTCAAGGGACGCTCTGTATTAAAAAAACTCGTACTACCCTCCTAACTAAAATCAATTTCCTTGATCCATGTTATGCCAAATTGAAATAATAGGGTTACCCACGTAAACTATACAAAACTTCCAAATGGCATATATGGATATTGGTGTACTTAATTGAGGACAGTGACTTGTAATGGGTTAAGAAACTACAATAACCGAACAATAGTTAGAAAAGTTTACAACTTTATCCAAATTCAGTATATTGTAATACGTTTCTGCAAGAAATTCAGATAAAATATATAAAACACCTTGCTTAAACAAATTTCGAACTTACATAATAGATAATCTAAAAATAAATGTAGCGCATAGTTTCCTTAACTTGAAGTACATGAGCTACATTTTAAATCGCCATCAGAAATCATCCCCTTTAGATATTATGGGCTACTATTAGATAATTAAAATCAGTTTTGCAACAAATTACAAACCTACATAGTAGTTAATTTAATCGATATACGACATTTATTAGCAGTCTGAAAGGATACTATCCAACCTTTGCGGTTTAAAGTATCCACAAACAATTCATTTGACAACCTTTTACGCATGTGCACAGACGCCACCAAGCTGAAAAGCCTGAATAATGCAAACTTACTATAATGACATGCTGTCCTATCTGTAAATACTTGTACTGTCTTTATAATTTGTGGTTTAGATTGCCTAAGTCTCTTCCTACAGGTGTTGTTCTAACCAGCTTTGTGTACTTACATCATAATGATACGTTTCAGACAGATAGATTATGCACAGACAAATGACTCTGAGCAACGTACCGTTGGGATGCGCACGCAGCCGCGGCGGTGCGGCGAGAGCGGGAGCGGCGAGTGCGGGCGCGCGCGCGAATGAGCGCAACTGCAGCGCGCACGAGCGCGTGTCGCCGCACGCCATGCTAAACGTCGCGTACGGGCTGATCTCTTGCAGATCACCTGTCAAATCGCTCAATATCAAACGCAAATTCATTTATACATGGCTACGATTCGCCATTGATACGGTTGGGGTCATTGGCTAGAAGCGTGCACGTCGCGATCCCTGTCAGTCTATTGGACTGCAATTCCGGAAGGTTGGCTCTGTGGTCTCTGCTCGTAGTGCAGAGCGATCACGCCAGAGCTGGAGTAGATATCATCGTATGGCTTAGCCTCAGATATGAGAGAGTTTGGTTTGGTTGGTCCAAGACTGCTCTGGATTCGTATAAAGCTGGGAGTCACACGAGTTTTTGTGCTAGCAGCCTATGTTCCGGTAAACTTGTCGTTTACTCATGACCTGGAAAAATTTTGGGATTCTGTGAGGGATGTTCTGAATATGGTTGAAGGAAATTAAAAAGTGATTAAGTGTGGTGACTTGAATGGTTAGACCCCATTTAACATGACGGGCCGGTTACGAGGCCGTCCTTGGACCCTATGGCGATAAGAGATAGAATGATGCTGGTAAGCATATTGAAGATTTCAGTGTGGAAAAAACTCTTCTCGTGTCTAACACAATGTTTCAGCATAAGGAGACATGGAGAAGGAATGTTCAAATGAGTATAATAGATTGTGTTTTGGTTGATAGTCGCCCCCGGAAGTGTTTATTGGACACGAGAGCCTTCAGAGGTCCAACTCTTAACAGGGAGCACTACTTGATTACTAGCCGGTTTAGGGGTCTATCTAAGAAGTGGAGGCATTGGCGAGTACGTGTTTTATTTGGAGAGCTTGAAAGGATTTAAGAGTGAAAAGTTGCAAGACCCGAGTGTAGGAAGCATGTATGAGGTCAAGTTCAAGACAAGCTGGATAGTGTGTGCCTACCGGACTTAGACATGGATGACTGTTGGAATGTATGGATGAATAGTATGGTGGATGTTGCGAAAGGGGTATGTGGGAGTGCAAAGATGCACAAGTCTATGAATGGTGACGCATGGTGGGATGAGGAGATAAAAGCCTCCGTTGAAAGAAAGAAGAAAGCTTGGCTAGAGTATGTAGCATGTTTGCAGTCGAATGACAGTATGAAAGATCTAAAGAA
>NJDC01004136.1:105353-121884 GCA_002245475.1 Calephelis virginiensis
TGAATGGTGACGCATGGTGAGATGAGGAGATAAAAGCCTCCGTTGAAAGAAAGAAGAAAGCTTGGCTAGAGTTTGTAGCATGTTTGCAGTCGAATGACAGTATGAAAGATCTAAAGAAATAAATGTACCCTTTTTGCAAAAATATCACCAAACACTTAGTGAAAGAGAAGCGTGAAAGGGAAAGTATGAAATTAGAAGAAAGGTTGGCTAACAACTTCGAGATGAACACCAAACTCTTTTGGAGGGAGGTGAAGACATCTCGCAGTTGTTCGTCTGCCTCCAGAATGAAAAGAATTAAGTCTAAGAGTGGTGACATTCTTGCAAGCACGCATCACGTGTTAAAACGGTGGAGTGAATTTTATGGAGATGTGTACGAAGATGCCAAAGATACTGCCGCTGAGTCTGAGTACTCAAACGAGTTGGAAATAGTGGAAGAAGTTGAATGGGCGATAAGAAGTATGAAATATGGTAAGGCTGCGGGAGTAGATAGGGTTACAGCTGAGATGATCAAACTTGGTGGTCCTGCCGTCTGGGACTCTTTCTAGGTTCTTTGTAGCAAATTTTGGAAGACCGGCAGAGTACCCAAAGACTGGCGGCGTGCGGTCATCGTGTACTTGTTGCCATTAGTTTGATCAGTTTTTCATCAAAATGTATGGAAAAAAAAGTTGAAAGGAGGATGCAAGGAATGTCCGATGGAACATTGTGGGAGGCTCAAAATGGTTTCAGGTCTGGAAAAGGATGTACAGATCAAGTGTTTTTGCTCCGCAACATTGTAGAGAAACATCTGGCTGTGGGTCGGAAGGTTTTTATGTGGTTTTGTGGATTTAGAAAAAGCATATGACAGACTTGTTCGTAAGGGAGTTTGGGATATTTTGCCAGATTATGGGATAGGCGGGTCCTTGCTGCATGCTGTGCAGTCTATGCATTTAAATTGTAAGGCATGTGTGTCATACATATATATAAAATATCACCTTGGTTTGATGTCAACGTTAGCGTCAAGCAGGGTTGTGTGTTGTATATATGTTTATCTTATAATTTGGACAAATGTCTTCAAAGGTTAAGTTCATTGAATGTGGGAATGCGTATGGGTGATCATGTGGTGAACTTCCTGCTTTATGCAGATGATGTTGTACTTTATGCTCTACACCATCTGAGCTGCAGACACTGGTCACAGTCATGGAAGGTGGTTGTAAAAAACGGTGCTTACATTTGAATGCGACGAAAATCAAAGTTACGGTGATTGAAAGAGACGAAAGCCAGAACGGATGTAAGAGTTTAAGTTGATGATGTAGTGTTGGAGCAAGTGAATGAAATTGTATAACATGATTGCGCTTTTAGCAGAGATGGAAGGTACACAACGAATGTAGAGAGGAGAATGTGTGTAGGCAATAGTATGAATTGAGCGTTGGAGAAGCTATTTCAAAGCGAGGTTTTGAGTCAAAAAGCGAGACTCACTTTGCATAATTCTGTGGTTATCCCAACGTTACTGTATGGAAGCGAGAGTTGGGTATGTCAGAAAAAGCACTAAAGTAGGATAAATGCGGTCGAGAGCGCTATGGAAAAACTGTGGCATAACGCTCGCTGACCGCATTCGTAACAGTGAGGTCCGAGAAAGAGTGGGTTTGAATGAAAGTGTTGGTGTCAAAATGTGAAAGGGCATGATCTGCTGGTTCGGTCATGTGGAAAGAATGACGGATGAAAGACTGACAAAGCAGATATACAATGCGAATATGGATCGACGTAGGTACCCGGGGCGACCAGGATTGACATTCCACCATCAGATCACTCGGGTATTATCCGAGGGTGTAACACCGGCGTGTTTGTAAGAAAAGGGTAATGAACGTGAAGGAAGCCAGACAGATTTGTCAGGATCGTGAGACCTGGCACTCGATATTAACTGCCTATCCCGTAAGGGACTTTGCGTGAAGATATGTATTTGTATGTACTGTTCGCTTCCCAAGGAGAGGCGTTTATTAAATTTATACGGGTAGGTCACCTCTGTGGTCTAGCGGTCCGGGTGTTGGACTTAATTGCATGAGGTCCCGGGTTCGAACCTCGGGTCGGCCAACAAAAAGAAAATTGGAAAAATTGGATTTTTCCAATTTTCTAATAAAAAAAATGTTGGTCGGGATTAGAAATGTGGCCGGTTGGCGATAGGCTTGCCACCTATAACATTTTGAGATTTAGTAACTTCGGCTAGTCGTGGATGCCTTGGTTGTACCTCTGCCTACATCTTCGGGGATATGGGCGTGAAGATACTTTTCTTTATACAGGTATTTATTTAACACATACATACATATCTTCACGCCAAGTCCCTTACGAGGTAGGCAGAGAGTATCGAGTGCCAGACCTCACAATCCTGACAAACCTGTCTTGCTTCCTTCACATTCATAACCCTTTTCATACAAACACGCCGGTTTCGGAGACTCTTGACACCACCCTCGGATAATATCCGATTGATCTGATCGTGAAATGTCAGCCTTGGTCTCCCCGGGTACCTACATCCATCCACATTCGCATTGTATATCTGCTTTGTCAATCTTTCATCTGTCATTCTTTCCACATGACCGAACCAGCGGAGCATGCCCTTTCGCATTTTAACACCAACACTTTCTTTCAATCCCACTCTTTCTCGGATCTCACTGTTACGAATGCGGTCAGCGAGCGTTACACCACAGATTTATTATACACATATTTATACATACATATTTATTTACATATTTATTTAATTCTATGTATAAGTATAATTATTAAATAACAACCCGCAACACAAGCCTATAAATTGGTTTCTTTGAGGTTAGATCAATATTTGTAACTTGTCCAGTGATATTTATTGTATTTTTTTTATGTTAAAGGAAGGCAAACAAGCAGACGGATTTCCTGATGGTAAGAAATTCACGCCGCCTAGAGACACCAAAGGTGGTAATGTTGCGTTGCTAACCTGAGGCCGGGATATTAGGCTTTGAGCAAAAGTAAGTTTACCGGCTATCTTACCCTACGAACCGGAATACGTCATGACGTTATGGCGGCAGGAATAGGTAAGGCGGTGGTACTCATCCGGGCGAGTCGTCGCCAAACTCTACCACCTAGTCGGATGTCACGGTGTTAGTGATGGTAAGCCTATGCTCGCCTTTTACGAGCTGCCTGGCAAGGAAGGCAGATGGTCTATTCTACAAAGGAGCCCGGATCAACACGGGGACTGTATTTGTGTAAGTGTTTCTACGCCAGTTTGCATGAAAATTTTAGGCAAAGGGAAGGGACAATCTAAGCATACTCAACTAAAATAATATTAATTGGCACATGTCTTTAAACGATATCGATTTATTGGCCATAAATATAAAAATAGCAACTGACACATTATTTCCGACATATTAAATCATGAAAAGGCGGGTGATTGAAGATTAATGTAAAGTATTTCTTACAGTTCTTAGAAGGTCATACTGAGGAAATATATGTCATGAAACGATTTCTAAATCATATTTTTTTATGTTAATATTTGCTTAACACACAGTGGTAAATGAAACGTGCACTTGCTGCTAGACTGCCTGCCTAGTGTTTGGAAATCTCAAAATCTCTAAATTTCAAGAGTATGTAATTTTAGTACTTCGAAATTAGATCAATTTCGGGAATTTGACCACGATTTGTCTAATTTTTTTCAGTGTTTGTATTTAAACTCATGTCGATCAAATTTTTGATAAACAGCATAATTTATTTAATTCCTGTGATAGCTCTTTAGTTGCACCTCCAAACTTTTTACACAAAGTGATAGTTCACGGGTAAAATATACTCGTAATAAGAAATGGCAATGATTTACCGTCCGAAGCTTGTATGGATTTTCCATTTGTAGGCGCAAGTTGCGCGACGTAAAGTGGCTGATTTTGTGGTGCGTGGTGAGAGCGGGCGGGACGGAGGGCGCGAGTGAGAGCGACCGCCACAGCAGCCGCCAGCGCCAGCACGGCCGCGCTGCCGCCCGCCCACACCGCCGCCCCGCCCGCCCCACCCGAGACGCTCCCGTTTACTCCTTCGCTCTCATCCGCAGTGCTCACCAGCGGGAGCTCCGTTGGTTCACCAACACGCTCTGTTATTTAAATACTACGGTTATGTTGTCTAGTTATCTTCTTTAAATAAAAAAATCAGTTACTGTTCATTAGTCGAAAACTGCTGGACCGATTTGGATAATTTTGATTTTGAATAATTTGTAGAAGTCAAAGGAAGGTTTAAAAGAGACAAAATAAAGAAAAACAACATTTAAGTTTTCTCATACAAACAGAACGGGTGGAACGAATTTCGCCGGGACAGCTAGTAACTTTATGAGAGCATTAAAGATGTTAATACTTAACTATTAATAAATGTAAGTTATTACTATTTCAGGATTAGATTTATTAGTATCGTCAAGATTCCCAAACAAAAAAGGAAATAAAAAAAATGTTGCCGTGTCGTAAGCATATTTTTATATAAATTAATACACATAGTAGGGGAGTCCAAGAAGGGATTTTTGCAGTAACTCTGGCGGGTCAGATTAAGATATGGGAGATACCTCATACCGTGGTCAAGCACCTCTATTATGTATCAAATATTTATATAGAGGCGCGCATGTAGGGTTGTCTGTCTAATTTTTTTTGGCTTGCAAATATACTCGAGCATGTCAGATTAAAGTACGGCAGGTTTATTGCAGGCCAATAAGTGCATGTTTAAATTTTCTGATGATTTGAACAAGACTTCGAAAGCAGGAAGATCAGAAACTTTCAAAAACCAAGTCATATATGTTAATTGTCCATTATGGCAAGCTGTCTGATTGACATGTTTCTGTCATCGGAGACACATTAGGCATATATATTATTAATATTTGATGAGCTCGGCTATGACCAAGTGACTGGAATTGTTATTTTAGCTTCTAGACACTTAACGCACCGCTAAAAAGAAAAACCTCACATGGCCTTTTTTAGTCTCCACTATTTAATCGACAAAGTGCAATGGGTCCCCACGACGCTGGAGTAACTACTAGTAGGAGAGTCCGCGATGCTATATGTGTAGTAACTCCAGCGTCATGTGGACCCATTGCACATTGTCAATTAAATAGTGTAGTGTAAAAAAGGTCATGTGTGGAGAAAGTGAGAGAGTATCTTCACGCCCATATCCCCGAAGAGGTAGGCAGAGGTACAACAAGGGCACCCACGACTAGCTGAAGATACTAAGTTCCACAATGTGATAGGTGGCAAGCCTATCGCTAACCGGCCACATATCCAATCCCGAGCAACTTTTTTTTTATTAGAAAACTGGAAAAACCATGTTTTCTTTTTGTTGCCCGACCCGGGATTCGAACCCGGGACCTCATGCAGTCAAGTCCAACACCTGAACCGCTAGACCACAGAGGCGAGAACATTTGAGGTTTTTCTTTTCAGCGGTGCGTTGCGCGTCTAGAAGCTAAAGAATAATTACAGCCACTTTATCGTAGGCGACCTCATCATATATTAATAGTATATATGCCTAATAAGTCTCCGATGACAGAAATACGTGAATCAGACAGTTTGCCATAATGGACAATGAACATTAACGAATTGGTTTTTGGAAGTTTCCGACCTCCCTACTCCCGTACGTCCTGTTAAAATGATCAGAAAATTTAAACATGCACTTATTGGCATGCAATAAGCCCACAGTACTTTAATCTGACGTGTTCGAGTATATTTTCAAGCCAAAAAAATAGACAGACAACCCTACATGCGAGCCTCTATATAGAGTCCCCTCTTGGGCTCCTCTACTATATACAATTAGCATCGCGGGCTCCCCTACTAACATGGCACTTCATCGTTTTTAGTAGCGACAGATTAAGTTTGACATTTCATAACATTGAGTCATATAGTAACTGCTCACATTTCGTAAATTAAGTTTAAGATTGGGTTTCTAAATGATTGCTTGTAAAAACTTTTCTCTTAGTGATCGAAACATTTAACAACTACTTTTGGTCTTCCGTGTTAAATAAATTAAACGACAACTATATAAGAGGGTTTGACGTTTTGTTTAAAACATTTTTAACTAGCAGACAAAAGGAGTTAAGGTTAACAAATTGACAGTTATCTATTTATTGTTAAATAAACTGACAACAGTCGTTCTAAGTATACAGGAGGGATAGACACATTTGATTTAGGTACGTAGAACATGTAGTGGACATGACGTCATCCGAGGGAATAGTGAAAGTGAAATAATAATCATGATTCTATTAAACATAGATAAACATATATTATTAAGAAATGCAAACGAAAACACTTCGTCTAACAGCATGATGTTGGAGGTAATTTTGCTGTGCACACACTAAACTAATTTTAAATTATCACTATCTTCTAGTAACGAAAGTAACAGAAAAAGACAAAATTCTTTTAGTGCTATCAGATTAGTCTGAATACGACATTTCTACAGACGTTTAATCTATCAATCGCAAAATTTTTGATTAAAAACATCACAATTTGACATGTCCGGACTAATCTGACATATCTAAAATGTTTCATCTCTTTTGTTTTTATTTCATTTGAAAAAGACAGCATGCATCTAAAATAAGTTTATTTTGTGAACAGCAGAATCATAATCATTGTCAGATTATTTAAACATAACTAATTAATTACCTCCATATATAGTGAGTGTGGCAGCTCTATAGAGCGCGAAAGAGTCACCAGCCGGAGAATGTGCCACAACGTGGATCTCGTACCACGTGCCCGCTTCCAGGTTGCCGGCCTGTAGGCCAAACTCAATCCGTCAAACATATAACAATCACATCAAAACCGTAATCGGTACTGCAATTTAATACAACCATAATTAATATATTATGACACCATATACATTACATACAAAGGTGAAAACTATTACTTATGGTTCTTACACATTTTTCAAAATTTGTTTTTCACGTGATGTTCCGAATCTGTTTTGTGGAATAGACCATCTGCTTTCTTGTCAGGCAGCTCGTAAGAGGCGAGCGAAGACTTAATGAGTAAGTACCAACAAGAATACTGGTGATAGAGTGCAGTGCAGCAACTTATGTGGGTAAATATCAACCGCCTTAACGATTTAGGACGTTATAATGACTGTTTAATATTCCAGCCGGACGGTAAAGTAGCCGGTCAACTTACACAATTGGCCTAACACTTCAGTCATAAAAGAGCGACGCCGTGTGCTTTTACGGTAACTTTAAATATAAAAAAAAAAACTAAAAAATATTAAACCTCATTACTCCAAAAACAACCACTACAAAACTTCCTTCCTCTAAAAATTATAACACAATATATAGCCTCGTCTATACTATACATTTTAGATTACGTAGATTCCTGTTATCCTGATATAACTGTGAAAGTTTTGATCACACTAAAACATTTTACATTAAAAACTATATTGGGTACCATAACAATTGTTATTATTGAAATATGAGTTCGTTAAGTAGGTAACCTACCTAGGTAAGTCATTTTATAAAGTTATTCAAAATATTTTTTTTTTATTTCTGATAAAAACTGGCCAACTTCCTTTTGGAAAAAGAAAATATAGCAAACATAATATTACATGTATTAGCATAGTTTCAAATATCTGCTTGTAACGGTTCCAACGCCACAATTTAAAAAAAATGTATGGGGACCCCCTTTTTTATTTTATTTTTAGATTGTTTCCTACGGTTATAAACAATTAACGAGTAGGATACCAAATTTAATCCTTCTAGTTTAACTGGAAGTAGGTTAGGTTTAGGTAGGTGATTTAAGTCAGTCATTTTAACATTCATATGTTTGTAACCGTTTGAGGTAGCTTCATGAAATTTAAGTTTCTAGATGTTTTTACGGATATAATTAAACACACGTAGTTTTATATGTTTACGTTAAAGAGGTTTTGAGTAATAGAAAGGTCAAAAGTTGCACTAAGTGATTCGTGTGATATTACAAAGCGCTTGTTAGCAAGTTACTTTGCTTAAACTTGGCTAGACACGCTACCACGTCTCCCCGTGTTGGTCCGGGCTCCTTTGTATAATAGACCATCTGCCTTCCTTGCCAGGCAGCTCGTAAAAGGCTCACCGTCACTAACACCGTGACATCTGACTAGGTGGTAGAGTTTAGCAGCGACTCGCCCGGATTGGTACCACTGCCTTACCTATTCCTGCCGCCATAACGTCATGACGTGTTCCGATTCGGAGGGTAAGGTAGCCGGTAAATTTACTTTTGCTCGAGGCCTAACATCCCGGCCTCAGGTTGGCAACGCACCATTACCACCTTTGGTGTCTCTAGGCGACGTGAATTTCTTAACATCAGGAAATCCGTCTGCTTGTTTGCCTTCCATTATAATAAAAAAAAGATAAACTGAAGCGATTACAAAATCTCTGCATGTAATTTATATGATATGGCCATCTTAAATATGATTATATATCGCATTGCCGCACTCATATTCATGGCTTCCCATTTGTCAGCGTAGTCGAACACTTATCTTTTCTGTCTACTTCTTTAATTTCCTCTAAAATATTTTGGAATGAGAAACATTATTTCAAGCGAGTTCGTCACATAATTTAAAAATAAAAAAAAGTATTTAATACGGACCTTTAATAGTTGAAGAAATCGACTGCCAATAGAAATAAATCTTACAGTAAATTATTCAAAATTCCCTTTAACTTAAATCTTCATTGAAACCAGAAAAATGTTATTTCCTTTGGCCGGAGACGACAAAGTAATAACTTGTAAAAATATATTATTATGATCATTATCTAAAGATTATGATCATAACTTTTTAAAAAAAAAAGAATATATTGCCAAACGCAAAATATTCTTTTTTTAGTATTTTCGTCGTGTTCTGTATAAACTCACGACAAAACAATTTCTCTTTAAACATTCTAAAAAAAGATGGTAACTAAGGCTGACTTACTATAACTGGCATGTCCAAGAAGCGTACTGGCCATAAATAGAAGCGTATTTTTTGTTAGTATTTGATAAAAAAAGACCAACATTTTAGAATTTCCAGTTTTAAAACTACTCGTATTAGCATTTTAAACAGCATATTCATCTAATGTTAATTAAAAGACATTTGTGCTTGTTTGCGTAGTATCCCTAACAAGTTTGTGTGCTTGTTCGCCACTTGAATAAAAACTAAAGATGATATAACTTTATTAATCGACTAGCTGTTACCTGCGGCTTACTCGCGTAGTCTACTAATTTAATATTTAGCTCTCCAACACTGCTCGTTAAAATTTTAAGATAAAATGTAGCCTTTATCGCTATCCAAAGTTTCATCTATTTTTTTAAATAGTAAAATCAATTCAGCAATTTTCTTGTCAAAACTGAACATACACTTTCTCTTTTCTAATTTCACCTTAGATAAATAATAGGAATACGTTATTGTCTTAACAGTTTTATCTGCACTTATGGAAAACTCTAACAGTTTTTTTTTCGAAATTATAGAAATATACATATCGTCTCTGAGGTCTAGCCGTCCGTCTTTGGAATGACTTTTTGAGATCTTGGGTGCGATCCCGGTCCGGGCAACAAAAAAAAAACAAATAAAAAATGTGAAGTTTCAATTTTCTACTAAAAGTAACGTTGCCACTTGCACGGGATTGGATAAGTGCCCGGTTGGCTACAGGATTGTCATCTACCATATTGGACTTAATGTCTTCGGCTAGTCGTGAGCGGTCTGGTTGTGCAGTTAGGCAGAACTAACCCTTCGGGTATATCTTCAGAAACTCACATTTACAAATTGTAGCAACAAAATCAAACTCTTCAGCTTTTTAATATTAGTATGAACCGATTCTGTGATAAATTTGACCTTGCACAGAAAAATGTGGGAGAACATCCTGATATAATGATGTGTCTACCTACTCCAAACGACGTCATTTAAAAACAATTATTGCTTTTGCGCATATTTCTTAAAAATCTTCGAGATTCTTCAGAATTGCACAATAAAAGAGACTTTAGCGGCTCAGCTGGTTCACCAAGCAAAAGTAATAATACCTTACCATTAGCACAACCCTGCGTTTCATCTTTGAATTTTTAGGGATCACAATGCTGATATTTTTTAATCATTTTTGTAATTAAAATCATAGGAAGATATTTATACTGTAACGTATGGTCATAATAGAATCTTGCATTAACAAAAACATTCGTATTTAACCTTCTGAAAATGATTATACTTTGAGCTTGACGCTGAGCGCTAGCTGATCTTCTCCCTTGTGTCTGTGTAAATATCTGCAAATCCCTCAAAGACACTTAACAGTCAGCCAGTTCCGCAAGTCTGTTGAGTCTGAATATGGAGTGACCATTGTCGAATGCCAGCAAATGATCATAATCCACAAAACACTATACTTGCCAACATTTTTTTAGAGTTTCCAACGATTTTCCCAGGATTTCATCATCAGATCCTGACCTGGTGACCATGGGACCACCTCTGAAATATACCCTTTCAAACAAAAAAATGATTTTCCAAACGAACATTCATGACCTCTTTTTACCCATTCTCCCTCATTTTTTAGTGATAAAAAGTAGCCTATGTTCTTTCGTTTTTCATAAATTGCCTAAATACAAAGTTTCACTATTACAGCTTTAAAAATGACGAATTTCCATATGAACATTCATCCCCTCTTTTTACCCATTCTCCCCTATTTTTGCAATAAAAAGTAGCCTATGTTGTTTATCAGGGTTAATTCTATCTCTGTACCAAATTTCATCAAAATCGGTTCACTGGTTAAGGCGTGAAAGCGTAACAGACAGACAGAGTTACTTTCGCATTTATAATATTATTTAAGTTTAAATATAGATATTAATATATTATAGTAGGGAAGTAGGGATTTTTAACCAATTTTGCTACTATGTGTATCATAAATCATAATTTCTTTGTGTGTTTTTCGTTAACGATAAACTGATGTACGTAGTTCATTGTTATGGACTTATGGTAAAAATTACTCTTAAATATTTTTCCTACTCAAAGTGTGCCACCCCCGTTAACCCTCATAGGGGTTGATTTTCAAAAAACGCTTAGATATGTATCTCATAATTGCTATTGCAGAGCATTATTTCAGTGTCACGCAAAATATTTCAATAGAATTAAATTTCCCATACAAACTTAGCCACCCCCTTTAACCCCCAATGGGGGTGAATTTCGAAAAACCCTGAAATACGTGTTTCATCATTTGTACTAAAAAGCATTAATTCAAAGTGTCATGTAAAAAAGTGCAAAAAAAATATTTTTCTCATACAAACTTTGCCACCCCTTTAAACTCTTTTAGGGGTTGAATTTACAAAAAATAATATGCCTATGTCCTTCCCATGAATGCAAACTATCTACATACCAAATTTCAGCAAAATTGGTTGGGTGGTTTAGGCGTAAAAAGGTAACAGACAGACAGACAGACAGAAAGACAGAGCTAATTTCGCATTTATAATATTAGTGTGGATTGTCGTGATAGAAAAAAATATGATAAAGAACTAAACAAAGTGATTTCTGATACTGTGAGATAGCTTGAAATGGGTAATAATAAAAATTAATTTAAATAAATCAAACTAATTCAATTTCAAGGAAAACGGGCAATAAAATGCCCTAATAAATGAAATAATATGATGAGAGTGTTATAAAAACTTTAAATGAAATGAAATTTTTAGAAATAGAGATTAATAGAAATTGTGACTGGAGTGCCCACGTTGAGCCAGTATGCATGAGAATTGACCGATTTATCTTTGCTCTTAAGCGATTAAGGAAATTAACTTCCTCAGACGTAGGTCTTGTTGCGTATAATGGCTATGTAAGTTCCATACTATAGGTTGGTCCATATAGGTTGCTAATATGGGGCAATTCAATAGACTTTAACAAAGCCTTTTATAGTTCAAAAGAAATGCATTAAAACAATCGATTACCACCTTTACCACCTTTACCTATTACCATTACCACCTTTGGTGTCTCTAGGCGGCGGGAATTTCTTATCATCAGGAAATCCGTCTGCTTGTTTGGCTTTCAACATCATAAAAAATTGAAGGAGCAAAACCACTACAATAAGCCACTTTTTATAAAAATATAAATTTATATAAATTTGCATTGCCTTGTTTATACATTGAAGAAATTAGCACTTTTGTAAAAAAGAACCCAGGTAATTTCATAAAAAAAATATAATCGTAACGTGTTACAAGTAAGACAGCTTGCAAAGTTGCATACCTATACGAACGTGATGATTCGGACTATTCGAAAAGAATATTAGTGATCATCAAAAATTTACAATATATTAACAAATTAAATAAAATCGCTTCGATTTTCCTTATTAGGAAAATGTATACACTCTATTCTATTAAAAAAATACTAGAATTTAATTATTATTTAAATGGAAATATTGTGTCATGATTTAAAGATATATTTAATTCATTGCGCCTCATAAAAAAATATTGCACTGATATGCTCTTTAATACGTGATAAGTTCGTACGCTTGTCTTACATACAAAATACCACAGCTGCAATTAACCTTATAGACACCTGGTCACTGGGATGGTATACTACCTTTAGACGAGAGAAGAGAGTCTGCAATTTTCTTTTGGGCCAAAAATTTAGTTTTTATATTGTATTATCGTAGCAAGAGTCTGCCAAAAAATCTGCAATTAGGAAAAATGACCCTTAGAAGTCTTTTGTCGCTGAACATCTTCTAGATGCATCCACCAACCATTGGATACACACAAACTACATACATAGATAAATCACAAATAATTTCTACATAATCCCACTACATTCCTCGCCTAGTACGTGAAGCTATCGAAATTCGAAACACGCCAATAAATTTTAATAGGGAAGACGCTTTTAAGTGGGCTAGGTGTGACATCCAATTGTTGGTCGGTGCTGGGCTAAATATACAAAAAGTGCCGTAAAGTGCAAGGACATTATGTTGTGTGTCGCGATATAGTGCCTAGAAATTATAGGGACGTTACAAAAAGTAGAATTAGACGAAGGTTGACAGGCTCATCCGCCAGTAGATCCTCCTGTCAAAAGTTACAGCTGGCTACAGCTCCCTGCCGTAGTCCCGTCGTGATCACGGCCTATGCAGCTAGGCCAAAATATCGACAAATAAAATAAAACATATAACGTATAAGTACTTAAAAATGTTAAAAACAATATTTTATTTCTTCCGATATAAACTAAACGTGTGGAACAAAGTTCGCCAGGACAAATAGTTTTATGTGATATAATAAATACAATAACTAATAAAACTTTCTAACAGGAGGCGCTGAAAACAGCGGTTGTCCGGGAGAAAATTTTGGGTCCCACTGGCCTTGATCATGTGTATTACTTAATATTTTATCAAAAAATTTTTATGCACCAGTTTAGGTTAGACAAAAACAAATATTTGTGTTTTTAATAACAATATATATGACGCTTCACGGGCCAGATAAAATTCTATCGCGGCCGCATTCTGCCCGCGGGCCGCCATTTGCCCAAACCTGCTCTGAATATCTACTCTACGTTCCTAATGCCCTATATTCCTATCAGCGCTATTCCTAACATAAGGTGTAATATATAACTTAGATAGTTATGTGCGTGATGTCTGCATCAATAGTAGGTCTATTGGTGCAGACCTACTATTGGAGATCAAATAGCAGAATTATACGGGTAGTTTAGTTACCATCTAAACCTAAAGGTGGTGATCAAAGCTGATCACACAAGCTCACTTGACCAATTAAGGACTTGAAGGAGTTTTCGCCACTTTTAAATGATGGTGAATGAGACAAGAACCAAGTTTCAAATCTGGTTTGTTGTTGACCTCTTTAACTTCGCATTTCAGCAGTTGTTGTTTGTTTAATGTGACTTTGGTGTGTTAAATAATAATAATAATAAATTAAATTAAATTTTCAATTTAATTTTATTGGAAAATGTATTTTTAAAAATTTTGAGAGTTAAAATGGTATACTTAATTTAAATTAAATTACATTTTATTTAGTAAAGTATCTTCACGCCCATATCTCCGAAGCGGTAGGCAGAGGTACAACCAAGGCACCCACGACTAGCCGAAGACACTAAGTCCCACAATGTGATAGGTGACAAGCCTATCGCCAACCGGGCACATTTCCAATCCCGACCAACATTTTTTTTATTAGAAAATTGGAAAAATCCAATTTTCTTTTGGCTGACCGACCCGGGATTCGAACCCGGGACCTCATGCAGTCAAGTCCAATACCGGGACCGCTAGACCACAGAGGCGATACATACATTTTATTTTAATTTTCAAATTTAAAATTGATATTTAGACATAGTTGGTAAAACAAGATTGCTACGCCCAGAAGTAGCAGAAATTGTGAAACAATATTTTATTATTTTTCGTAATAGCTTTGTAACCATAATCTAAGAAAAAAGTATCTTCACGCATATATCCCGGAAGAGATGGGCAGAGAAACGATACCAAAAGATTGCATCGACAAACATTACAAAATGTAGCAATTATTTCAGTGTGCCTCCTAGTCTTTAGTACCTACTCTGACTAACGAATGAATTTGAATGGATTTGTTAAAATGTGTAGTTGTTGAAGTTGCGAAAAAAGAAAAGTCGCTATGAACAAGCTTGGACCTTAAGGCTTTTTTTAATTTTTAATTGCTTTTTTCAGTCTTTAGTCAGATTTGCTTAATTATTTTGAATGGTTCTATTCCGGTCCAGATTTAAAATAAATTTGTTTAGTTATATTTTTGATATAATATTTTTCATATGTCGGACCGTTCACCATTAATAGGTAGGTCTTTAACCATTTTGATACTATTTTGTATTAAATTTCTATTTTGTACAATAATCCTTTTAGCTCACTCATTTATGACTCAATGATAAAATAAACTGTTACTGTTGTATAATACCATGCCTAAACAAAATATTGAACAACATTTAGTTCGGGTGTCAGTGCATTAGCTAGGTTCATCTATATCAAAAATAATCTGATTTAAAAAAAGCCATGTTTTGTAAGATTAGCTGTTGTGCATTCCATAATATGTAAAATGTGATGGTTAGAGTTCTAGCAATAAATTAAATTGAATAACCTGTGTTCTTTTGTTTCTACACCTCATGCGAGATATCGTGACGCTTTAGGTTAAACATTAACGCCTTAAACATTCTAGAATATATTTTAATCGCTTAGGTACGTGTTGAGAGTCGACTGACATCTACTTAACTTTGATTGTAACGAAATCAATGCTACAAAAAAAGCAATCCTTGAGATAGGTGGGTCCAGGCGGCGGAGTGGGCCCACTCCGGTAGCATTACCTCGGCAACGTCTCCCGACAGCGCCATATCCGCCCAGACAGGTGCGTGCGGGCGGCGCAGACGCAGGCGCCAGCGGCGGACGGGGCAGCGGCCGCCCCACGCCAGCAGCGCCACGCGTAGCGCCGAGCTGTTCGCCCAGATACAATCTCGCCCGGCCGGGGCCACTGCCTCTGCAATATTCACAATGTGTTACGTCTCTACATCGGTTCATTATTATTTACCTATCTAATATTTACCATTATAACTATCTAATATTTTGTATTGTAATTTATTGAATTCCTAGACGACCCGGCAAACTTTGTGTCTTTTGACATTAACAGCTATTACTAGGTTCTATGGATTAAAGCAGGGTTTCCCAAACTATGGGTCGCGACCCACTGCTGAGTCGCAACAGAATATTGAGTGGGTCCTGCCTGTAGAATAACACACCAACCTACCGATACCACACCCCACGACCGACAATTTCATTCTTCTTATTTTGATGTAGTAATGTAATTAAGATTTAAATAAATACATTATTAAATTTATAAAAAAATGTGTTCAACCTTAGTAATTTATTCATATTGGTAAAAGTTAAATGTCCTTTAGGTTGGTCCCGAGTTTGGGATTTTTTTTAGTTGTGTCGTAGCCCAAACAACTTTGAGAACCACTGGATTAAAGGATTGTTTTTCCTATTTTACTGACAATTTTCCCTGTTTTTCTTCTAAACCTTCTCTTGGGAAAATAATTTGCAAAATTGTTCCATCCGTTTAAGCATGATGAGATAATAAAAAAGCGGCCAAGAGCGAGTGGGACCGCTCATGGTGGGTTTTGTAGCAGCAAGTAACATATTACATGACATCATAAAAGTTTTGTTCACTTCATATACAGTGGTTACGATTTACGATTTATGGCGTATTGTAGGCGATCGTCTGACGAAAGTCACTACCGTACAATGCCAGGGCGAAGATAAAACAACTGCATAAAAAGTGTCTTCACGCCAATACCAACGAAGCGGTAGGCAGATGCATAATCCAATCCCGACCAACGTTTAAAGACTAACGGGGCCGGTGTGTAGTTAAATGTATTTTGCATAGGAATACTATAATCTGTCGGACGTTGCCGCATGCATGAGAGAAGGGGAAGCCAGACAGCTTTTTTTAATAAGTTATCATTTAAAAATGAAATAAACTGAGTACAAACTGTCGCCTAGCGTGCGCAGATGCAGTGTGTTGGCGGGCGGCGACACGCCGGCGGAGTTGTGTGCGCGAACCAGCACGCGGTAGGGGGCGCCGCACGCCAGTCCGCGCAGGGCCACCCCCCCTGTCGC
>NJDC01004136.1:121899-149098 GCA_002245475.1 Calephelis virginiensis
TCTGCCTCTCCGCCCCCCTCCCAACCCCGCCACCACCACACCGTATAGCCTTACAACATACATCACAACTGGTGATCGCCAACGGGGTAGGTCCTACGTACCTACTTACGGATTTAATGAAAAAGAATTGAGTTTTAGCACGAAGTAAGGGGAACCCCTAAATTTTATTGTTTTTTCTACTTTTATGTAAAAATCTTATTGCGGTTCACAGAATACATATTCTTATTAAGTTCCAACAGCATAGGTATTATAGTTTCGGAAAAAAAAGTTGTGACATACGGATGATCAGACAGACAGAGAGACATGACGAATTTATAAGGCTTCCGGTTTTCGACCTTTCCTATGGAACTCTAAAAAGGTAAGGCCGCTGATTTTTTTCGCCACATATTCTTGTTGAGCAGACGGAGTTGAGATTTATAGAGATGCGTCATAAGAACCTTTGTAAGGGCAGTGTGAAATCAAAATATTCTTATTCTAATTTACCAATTATAGGTGTCCCGCTGTCGGGCGGTGGTTCCCAGGCAAGTACTAGCCTGTGGGCAGTAGCACGTGCGAGGCGCGGTGTGGGCGCCCCGGGCGGCAGGCGCACGCGCACCGCCCACACCGCCGCGTCCGTGCCCAGTACGTTCCGCACCGAGCACGTGTAGTTCACCGCCCATTGTCGCTCTAGTTCTGTTACACAATTATGTATTAAAAAATATATAAATAAAAGAAAGACCTAAAAAATAGATATCTATGCCTGGTTTTTAATGTCAGAGACTAAATTGACATTAGCAATGTTGTCAGTTTTTTGCGATTCACAAATAGTGTTGTGCCATTATCGAAAAATGTTAACATATTTATTACCGATTTTTACAAGTTACACTGGAAAATCGGAAGATATGTATTGAGAAAGAATAAATACTCAATTAACATGATTAACAATTGTAGGTTAATAAATGACATTAAAGCTTCGTATTTATTTCATTTAAAAGTCTTATGTATTGCGTTACAAAAACAAACCAACTGTACAGTTTTTGTGGCAAAAGATAGCAAACGAGCACGCAGATCTCAAAAATGATATGATAATAGACGACGACAGCGTATAGTCACCATACATATTGTAAGTGTGTAAAGGCGTGGCGGGGGTTTCAGGCCAATTGTGCGAGTCCACCGGCTGTCCTGCCCTCCGCACTAGAACATGACATTGTCACTGTGGCGGCAGGAATAGATAGGGCGGTAGATCCCCATCGGGCAAATAGCATCACACCACTCTACCACTGTACTCTCTTGTTGGTAACGAGCCGCGTCGTCTTTGTTCGCCAAATGTGTACAATTTCAGAAGCACTACGCAACCCCCCCCCCCGCCCCCTCGCTCTCTCTCACTACCTCCCTCTCCCTCTCTCTCTATCTCTCCCTCCCTCTCTCTCTCCTCCCCCCCTTCCTCCTTCCCTCTCACTCCCTCCCTCCTTCCCTGAGAGAGAGGGAGACACCCTCTGTTTCTTTCTCTCACTCTATACCTATCCACTTTAGACTCATTAAATTCGTCTTACCTAAAATCTCATGAATTAATTCGGAGGAGGTAATACCTCATACTTAGTTTTAAAGCTACAGTAAGTACAACAAAGACAGAGGTATTGTAGGTTAGGTGTGCGAGTGTATCTGCTTGTGCCATTGCAACTTTTAAAAGGAAGGACCTATTTCGATGCGTTTTTCTGTTTATAGGTTGACGTGATTTAAATGGTTTTTACCTACATTACTTTTAACTTTAATTTAAGGAAAATTGCATAAATTTTATAAGTCAATGTAAGGAACAACTTATCACATAAATGGACTTAATGCATAACTATAGCTATTTAAAAAAATAGCAATTCTAAATCAAAACAGTTTTTGTTTTAAATCTTATGTTTTTTATTACGGTAAATATTTGTTTTTGTTGTTCGATATGTTTTGTCTTTTGTGTATCATGGTAGCAGAAAAAATGTCACTGTAGAAACAACAAGAAGTATGAAATATTTTGTAATATGAAGTGAGTACTGTGTATGATGAGGTCGCCGGTGTCGGTGGCGGTGTGACGCGGCGGCAGCGGCGACCACCGGCGGGCCAGCGGCGGCGCACCGACGGCCGCACACGGCAGCCGGACGCGCCCGCCCACGCGCGTCCACACCGCCCGCCCCACAGACGTTATTCTCGCCGCACCTGCACGGCAACACTTATCTTTGTTACTTCCAAAAAGCTATTGAAAAGTAAGGTGGTGGCAGTATTTTATACGGCACAAATGTTTTAAACTAAGAGAAACCTATTAATTTTTGCTTTAAAGACGTCTTCAAAAAAAGGTTTCGTAAAACAGCTTTAATCTGTAAATGAACAAACCTTATTATCATTAATCATTTAACTTCTGTTCGGAAACGTAAACGCGCTATAATCACGGTAATATTATCTATACAGTATTCTAACTTCATATAAACGGACGACGCGCGAGCTCTTCCTACGCGTTCATAACTCGGCATACGCTTGGCATGCTACAATCGCAGGTGTGCCTGTTTTTGTTGTTTTTGGTTGCGTGGATGATTTCGTATATAGACAAAATGGAGGAAATATTCCGAACTTCATTTAAAACTAAACATATAAATTGTAAAGTAGCTTCAGGTATATATAGGTTTATAACCAAGTAAAAGATATTCCTTTTTCTCCTCCTTGTCTATGTATCCCAAAACAATTTTTGATCAAGCTTTATATTCGAATACGGATTTTTCATACACTCAAATAAAATAATAAAGTATTTAGTACATCTCAGTCAATGCGCAAATATTTTTCGATCGCAAATTTATAAGACGGATTTATTATAAAGTCACATATATAATCATGTTTTTTTAAAATAAATCTGTCAATCGAAAAAACAACTTGCATTTTTATTGAACTCTTTCTATTCAATTCACAAAGCATTTTATGTAATCATATTAATACTTTAAATTGTTACTACGTATCTGTGCTAAAATTCAAATCCAAATTCAAATTAGCTTTTATTACTTAGATCTATACAAATATTCTTGTAACGCGTCTATATAATTCTAAAAACTACCACCGGATCGGAACGCGGCCACTCACTGAGAAGACCCAGCGAAAGAAACTCAGTGGGTTTGTCTTTTTTCTAATAAATCTAATTTACAAAATTTATTACATTTACAAATAATATTGTAGAGATTGGTATGAGGAGCAATTAATCACAAGCATTTCTGTTTTCTAAATATTCTGAAATCTTATAATAACCCTTACCATACAACTTAATCTTAATATATTTTTAAATTTATTAAATGGTAAGTCTTTAATATGCTCGGGAAGTTTATTGTAAAAACGTATACATTGGCCCATGAAAGAATAACTGATTCTGTGGAGACGAGACTTATGCACAACAAGATTGTTTTTATTCCTTGTGTTTACTCCATGTACCAATTTTTCTTGAACAAATTTATAAAAATAATATAATAAATAAAAAGTAACAAATTTACAATCTCAAAACTACATACAAACTCAAAGTAGGCAGATGCAATCAAAACGCTGTAGGTGGGCGATAGCGACAGCCCTATCTCATGCTTACGTACCGCGCGGCTGTTGGCACTTATTTCAAGGACACGTCGGAGTTACAATACTGTATAGATAATATTACCGTGCTATAATCATCTCTACATATAATCATAATCATCGGAATCTATACATATTTGTATAATAGAACTGTAGAATGATGAATTCTACACAATAAAAAGGCATTAAGACACGTTTGGAGCATATTGTATAGATTTTTTTTTCTATTGATCTCTGCGCCTATTTACTAATCGCGAATCAATCTATCTTGATTGAATATGGCATAACACAGTAAACAAACAGACGACCCTCTTAGACTTAGTAGATGTAATAAATGAATCACTACATGATCACTACCCAGTATTTTTAACTGATACAAGTTGCTGCATGGAACTTTACCATCAGTGGTCTTGTCGGTAATATCCCATGTAACATATATCCTCATCCTAGCTGCAGTGCAGGGAGGTAGATAGTCTTTCTTCTTAAATCTTTTAATATTCTTATATTGATACTATCCCATCCATCCCGGCTTCGAACGGGAGGACAAATTTTTATTTTTGAAGTGAAAACTTTAGCGGCGTTGCGAACTTTCTTGGAATGGGTAAAACTTCTAAACTCGCGTCAGGACAAGTGACCTGATCGAAAATTTGTAATACGGCGCAGGGCGCTTGCGCGACTGTTCGTGTTGTCTTGTTTGTAATATTGTATTCTACCACATCAATGATAGTACTTTTATACTGATCATTAAAGCAATTCGTGCAAAATTATTCCCTAACCATTCCCAAATATTAAAAATGCACAACGTTAATGTTCAAGTTTTCACTTCTGCCGGCACTCCCGGAGTGCAACTGGTCGTTTTTTTTCTCGATTTCTCGACGCTAATGTCGGCTGCTAATTATGAAAAAAATTATCTAGTACTTTAGGAGCCTATTCAATACAAACAAAAACATACAAACAGTCAAATCTTTTCTCTTTGTTAGAGTTCAGTTTCGGAGACCCTTGACACAATCTTTTGATTGTCAACCTAGGTTTCTCCAGGTACCTACACATATCTACATTAAATTGCATGTCTGCTTTGTCAATGCTTCAATCTTCTTTTCTTTTCACATGACCAAGCAAGCGGAGCATGGCCTTTCATTTTAACCATCATTTAACCCCACTCCTTCTCGGATCTCATTGTTAAGGACGTGGTCAGCGAGCATCACATTACAGATTATTCCTAGCGCTTTAATTTCGTTTTCTTGCTTCCATGCAACTACTTTGGGATAAGCACAGAATTATACAAAGTGTGTAAAATACCTTAACTCGACACCTTGCCTTTGAAATAGCTTATCCAGCGCTCCATTTACACCATTCTCTGCACACACTTTCCTTTCTACATCCGTGGTGTGCCTTTCATGCCTGCTAAAACCATAACGAAGATGAGACAATTTCAGTAACTTATTCTAGCAGCACATCGTCAATTAAAGCTCTTACATCCAAATAAAATGATTGAATTTGTGATTTCCCGCCAAAAAAAGTATGGATTTTCGCAAAGTAACGCCTTCTTCTATCAATTTTCTTAAAACTCTTACATCTGTTCTGGCTTCGTCTATTTCGAACTCCGTAACTTTGATTTTCATCGCATTTAAATGTAAGCACCTTTCTTTATACACCTTCCATAACTGTGACTAGAGTTAGCAGCTCAGGTGACATAGAGCCTAAAAGTACAGCATCATCTAAAAACATAAAGCAGACAGTTCACCACTTGGTCACACATACGCATTCCGCACTAAATAAACAAGCGTGTTGACAACACACAACCCTGTTTGACGCCAAAATTATCCCCCTACCCGCACTTATTCTTGACAATCTAAATACATATACTGCACAGTACGCAACAGCGACCGTCTATCTTATAACATGGAAAAAAGTCTCAAAGTTCCTTACGTACAACCCTATCAAATGCTAAAAGCGAGCAACACTAACAAAAGTACAGAAAACCTTCTGGCTCACAGCCAAATGCTTAACTCCGATGTCGCAGAACGAAAACACCTGATCCATAACATCGTTTTCTAGACCTGAAACCACCTTGGGCCTTCCACAACATTTCATCGAACATTCCTTGATTTCTTGAAGCTATATTCCATATATTTAATCACCTATTCCACTTATTTTATCATAATACCATCACATGCCTCCGCTATTTCTGAGTCATTTAAGTACTCAATCCCAGCGGCAGCAGTCAAACTGCACATATGTTTTAAATAAACATATAATAGGGACACAATTACTGAAGATCTATTAATCTTCGGCTAAACATGAGCGTCTAGCGAACGGAATACGTTACGCTAAGTGGGCGCGACTGCTACACGAAACTAGCGTACACACATTAGTGACTACGGCGCGAACCTAGAACCTAATTTTTAATAAATTGTCACTGAAATCGTGTGTTTCTAACATTTTTTATGCATAAATAAAAATATTTTTAAAAACTTACACGAACTGATCTTATAACAAAGTTATCTATATTATAATATTTTTATGGTAAGGGTGTTAGTCAACAAAGGTATTTTTAGAAATACTTCTAAAACACGTAGTTTAAATAAATTTTATAAACATGCAGACCTAGAATTACAGACATGTATTATGTGTATCATGTAAATGACAGTAAATAGTAATCACAGAGCTTTTAGTGAATGGGCAAATTTGGGTATTCATAAAAGTAGGAAAAAGTTATATGAGTTGTAGTATGAAAGAACTTTCAATCATAGCATTGTATTTAAACAATATGTAAAAAAATATTCCAGAATTTTGAAAAGAGCTTGTAAGATTGCGAAATCCATATATCTAAAAAGTATTGTTAAACAGTCAACAAATAAAATAAAAGCTACTTGGAATAATATTAATTGTTAAACAGGAAGAAACAGAAGAATGAATATCACTTGAAAATAGACGATTTGAATGTGAAATAAGAATAAAATGTAGCCAAAGAGTTTGAAAAATTATTCAAAGGCATTGCAGCTGAAACTACTAAAGCTCTCCATTCATCACCCAGTGCTCCAGAATCATTGCTAAAGCAATATGTAGATGAGTATAGAAATAGTTTTGAATTTTCGTTGGTTGATGCGTCAGATATATTAAAAGTCTTTAAAACATTAAAAATTAAAAATACGTTAGACTTATGGGGATATTTTCTTAAAGTTGTTGCTTCGGTAATTAATGTTATTGCTCCATATTTAGCTATAATATTTAACTGTTGTGTTTCAAATGGTGTATTGATTTCCTGATCTAATGAAACTTAATAAAGTTATACCTGTATTTAAATCTAGAAGTTCTTCTGATCCCTCCAACTACCGACCTATCTCCGTTCTGCCTACCCTGAGTAACATATTTAAAAAAATAATATTGAATCAAATGTTACTACATGTCAATAAATTAGGATTATATCATGAGAAACAGTTTGGCTTTACAAGGGGTAGGTCAACAGTCGATGCTGGTGTGGAATTATTGAAGAAAATTTATGAGTGTTGGGAGGATTCTTAGGATGCAATCGGGGTGTTCTGTGATTTGTCCAAAGCGTTCGATTGCGTAAGTCACAATACATTGATCAGGAAACTACGCCATTATCGAATTAGAAATAAAGCACTCGATCTTCAGATTTCTTATTTGAATGCGAGAATTAAAAAAAAAATGTGATTAACAGTAAAAAATCGACAGGTGCTTCTGTAACGATGGGTATCTCCCAGGGCTCTATTTTTTGTATATTTTTGTTCTTTGTATATATTAATGACTTACTTACCTTACTACGTAAGAGATAAACACGAAATTGTATTGTTCGCGGATGACACTTCACTTATATTTAAAGTGAAAAAACAACTCGGTAAGTACGACGAAACGAACAATGCGATTTAAAAATTGTACACTGGTTCAATGTAAATAATCTTTTTTTGAATGAAAAATAACTGTATTAAATTTTCAATGCCAAATGTGAGGCAAGTAGAAATCAACGTACAACTTAATGGGAACAAGTTGTACCTTGTAGATTCTACTACGTTTTTAGGAATAACAATTGATAAAAAATTGCAGATGGGCCCGCACATTGATAAACTTGCAATTAAGTTAAGCTCAGTAGCGTATGCTGTTAAAAAATTAACAACTAATTGATGTTGAAAAATTGATGTTTATTTTAGTTATTTTCACAGCATCATGTCGTATGGAATTCTTCTCCGCTTTGACACAGTAAATACTATATTTATATTAAAAAAGAGAGCCATAAGGGCAACTTTTAACCTAGGCCCAAGAGTTTCCCTGAGAGAAAAGTTCAAAGAAATCAAAATCCTAAGTGTAGCATCCCAGTATATCTTTTAAAATTTAATGTATGTTCAAAGAAATTCAAGTTCATTTAAAAGAAATTGTGATATACACTGTGTCAATACAAGGAATAAAAATAATCTTGCTGTGCATGTGTCTCGTCTCCACAGAGTAAGTCATTCTTTCATGGGCCAATATATACAGTTCTACAACAAACTTCCCAATTATATGAAAGAACTTCCAATTAATAAATTTAAGAAATTTGTCAAATGTAAATTAAATGAAAAGGGTTATTATAACATTGCTGAATATTTAGCTGATAAGACGGCTTGGGATTAATTTCTCTTCATGCCAATCTCTTATAAATATAAAGTATCACTACATTTTTTATTGTAATCATATTTTAAAATAAGAAAAAAGACAAGCCTGCTGAGTTTCTTGCCGGATCTTCCCAGTGTGAGGTCGCGTTCCGATCCGGTAGTAAATTTATTATTGTATAAACGCGTCACAGGTGCCTCTTGTAGGTTTATGTGAAATAAAGATAATTTATTATTATTATTATTATTATTATTATTATGTTCGTCACATAAATGTACGTTCTGTCGACAATCGAACCCGACCCTCGTGGATGAGGTTACACACTGTCCACTTGACTATCACCATAATTTCTGGCTATTTATTTTTATTGTTTTATATTTAACAACAGTTATAAAATTCTTGTACCATTAAAAATGAAAGTATTACGAGATATGAGTAGTTGTCCTCGTCACGCCTTGAGCCCGCCGTATTCACGTGCCGCAGTCACGCAAGTCTCCAAGCCGCCATACATTTACTATGGCCGCGTGTCCCGTGCGGCAGTCAATCCCGGTTCGTAAACGCTTTGGTCGTGTAGGTTTAATCGAAACCGTGGGTTCACATTAAGTTGGTAAGATTTTTATTAAAAATGACAAGTATGCGATATTGGTTATAACTTTGTTGCTGCCTTACTAAACTAATTTTAAGTTATCGCTTTTCCCTTTCAAAGATAGTAAGAGAAAGAGACAAAATACGCTAGTGCTGTAAGATTAGTTTGTATATAACATTCCTGCAAACTTATAATCTCGGATTAAATTTTATTATATTCATTGAAAACACATAAACGTAAGTATTATTATTACGTCCACGGAAAACGTTAAATCAAAACGTTACAACCGTAACCAGTCCGCACTAATTTGACATGTATAAAATGTTCCTATTTCTTTTTGTAAGTTTTCGTTGGAATAAGACAGCGCACTTCTAAACTAAGTTAGTTGGTGCTTAGGAGAATTACTGTTATTATATTGTTCATGGGTTCCCAGTGTTGAGTGGAATGAAAGTGCTTTGAACACTATTGATCTGTAGTTCCTGCATTTAACATAAATTAAGTAATTACAATCACAAAGCCGAAGCTCACCGAGCCGCGTTTCGAGCCCCAGAGAGTGAGAGAGAAAAACGGATGAATGAGTACGTTCACCATCTCACAATTATCAACATTACAATATTAATACCGAGTGGATGGGGCGCGGCACGCGCGGGTCGTGAGGGAGGTCCAGCGCCGGCAGCGGAGTGCGCGCGCACCCAGAACTCGAAAGCGGAGCCGGCGCGCAGGCCGCGCACCTCGTGCCACACCTCCCCCTCTGACATCTCGGCCTCCACCCCCTCCACACCTGCAGCCGCCTCCACCCGCTGCGACCACTCGCCGCCGCCATCAGACCTTTACACACATCTCTTCCAGCTGTTTATTTTTTTTATGTTTATCACAAAAAAAATCCCCGTGTTGGTCCGGGCTCGTTTGCAGAATAGACCATCTGCCTTCCTTGCCTGGCAGCTCTTAAAAGGCGAGCACACGCTTACCGTCACTAACACCACGACATCTGACTAGGTGGTAGAGTTTCGCAGCGGCTCGCCCGGATTGATACCACCACCTTACCTATTCCTGCCGCTATAACGTCATGTTGTGTTCCGGTTCGGAGGGTTAGGTAGCCGCTAAACTTATTTTTCTCGATATTTTCTTTTTTTATTTTTTTTAATGTTTTAGACATTGTTTTTTACGGAATATAAAAGCAATTCTGACGTTATTAATGAATTGAATTGAAATGTAAAAAAACATACATATGTATATAGGTATACATATTTACACACATACGTTTTTAAAATTTGGCACTCTTGTTCAGATGGTGATATCTACTTATATTTACACTGTGGTAATATTGACTAACATATTCTATAGTATGCAAGCGAGAGGTGAATGTAGCCATTTTCATTTCCGATCCCATTTTTTATTTGCACGAGTAGTAGTAAAACCATAAACTAAATTAATTGATTTTTTACCCTGAAGCACTAATTTAGGAATATTTTCTACCCTTTGTATTTTAATAAATCATTCTTACTTGTCAAAATCAGTAAACAGTCTAAAAAATTATAGCTCTGGTTTTGAAGACGCTGTGTTTAGGCAGTCGTTTACAGTACAGTGCAGTCCAAGCATATTTTTAATAAAAAAGGGTAGCGGAACGAGTACCGTGACTACTTGTCGTGACGGGACACGCGTTACTGAGGGGCTGAGGGTCCCTTAGGCGCGTTAACCTCTAAGTATATGGACATGAAATACTTACTAAAAAAGCCTGCCGATGGGTACTCAATATAGCTGCCATTTTGACATTATAAGGCTGACCAGAAAAAGTAGAGTATCGATATCGATACAACATGATCTATTAATGACGATTGATAGTTAAGTTTAGGTAAATACATAAGAATTACTATTTACCTACCGAATGAAATTGCAACTATCAACTTACTTAGTGCTACTCGATTGGCTTATAAATAGGGAAATGTTATTAAACGAAAGAAATAATATTTATTTACTTTTCACGAGCATATTTTTTTTACATTGTGGCGTGCAAATATGTTTATTCTTTGTATAAGTTAACTCTTTATATTTATTATAAGATTCATTATCATTACAAAAAATTTTTATCAGATTACATTCAAACCACTTTCTTTACTTTAAAGTCTAGCACTTAAAAGAATTCTCATTACCCTAGATTGTGATTGATATTTTCAGTAGCAATGGCGTATTCTAGGAACGTAAAATAAAATATCGACAATTGTAATAGTACATCAATATAAAATTGAACACTAAATATGGCTTTCTTGGCAAGCATGAGAACTATCATAACGTCACTTTAAATCGATGCCAAAAGGAGCATAGACAAAAACGACGTTATATCTTACGGCGTACATAATATCAACATGTGTTAAAAAGAGAAAAAGCGATGTTGTTAAGTTTCATGTCGATTCCAACGGAATTTATACAACTGAATTTGCTATAGAACATTGTTGCACTTCTTTGTATATTCCTTTATCTATACTTAGGTGGCTCGTTCTTAGTTATATACAATAAGTATAAATATATAGCCTATGTGTTATTCTGAACTCTGAAGTATAAACTTTAAAGGCCTTAAAAATAAACTAATCTCTCAAAATACCACGTTTGTGCTAGGATAGCTATACTCAGAATAAATCAAGAACACAAACTTTTCGAGACTTCACCTGTGCATAAAATATGTGGTACAACTGTACCACATATTTTATGCACAGGTGCACTGAACGGCGACGTCGCAAATCGCAATTTTCGAAGAGAAATTTGTTAATTGTTGTTAATTTGTGTCTGTTTGATATAGCAATAACATTACGATCGCCTCTGTGGTCTAGCGGTCAGGAGTGAGACTTAAGGTTTTGGTGTCGATCCTCAGGACGTGCAACTAAATAAAATAGAAAATGTCCATTTTAGTAATCACTGTAGATAAAAAGTTACAATGAGGCCCCCACATTGCAAAGCTTGCCACCAGATTGAGCTCAGCAGCTTACGCTGTTAAGAATATTAGGCAGTTAACATATGTCGACAGCGCTAGAATTGTTTATTTTAGTTATTTCATAGCATCATGTCTTATGGCATTCTTCTCTGTGGAAACTCGTCTGAGATAAATACAATATTTGTGTTGCAAAAGAGGGCTATACGAGCAATTTTATAACTTAGGCCCAAGAGTTTCCCTCAGAGAAAAGTTTAAAGAAATAAATATTCTAACGATGACTTCTCAATATATTTTTGGAAACTTGACTTTTTTATAATATTATTTATTATTTTGATAATGTGTCCATAAAAATCTAAATTCGTTTACAAAAAATTGTGATGTACATGCGGTAAACACGAGGAATAAAAACAATCTTGTAGTGCATAAGTCTCGTCTTCACAGAATTAGTTATTTTTTCATGGGCTAATGTACACGTTTTGACAATAAACTTTCCGAGCATATAAAGACTTACTATTTAATAAATTTAAAAAATGTGTTAAATTTAAGTAGTTGACTGTTATTATAAGATTTTAGAATACTTAGAAGATATAAATGCTTGGGACTAATTGCTCCTCATGCCAACCTCTACTAAATAATTATATATGTAATATAATTTTGTAAATTGTATTTATAAGTAAAACAGACAAGCCCGCTGAGTTTCTTTCGCCGGATCTTCTCAGTGAAAGGCCGCGATATTTTGATTCAATTTTCTTATAAAAACAACTTTACCCGGAATTAGATTTGTTCCCGGTTGGCGATCGGATTTGTAGGATTAGTGTCTTCGGCTAGTCGTGGGTGCACTGGTTGTACCTCTGCATACCACTTCGGAGATATGAGCGAAAGAAAAATATTAAAATTTGTTGCTTAATTACAGCAACTAAATGATACACTTTGAAAATATTGAAATCTTTAAGTAAATTAATAAGCCAACATGCTTCACTAGCAGCCATACTGGTTGCTATATACTCTGATTCGGTAGAAGATAGACTGACACTGGCCTGTTTTTTAGAAGACCATGAAATTAAGCAATTTGCAAACATAAAACAATAACCAGTTGTCGACCTTCTATCGGTCAAGTCTCCTCCTCAATTAGCATCACAATATCCCACTAATAAGTTGCTATTACATTTGTAGACTAGTTTATAATTAATAGTGTACTTTACATATCTCAATACTCTCTTTAATGCTGTTAGTAAAACATTATTTGCATTATTTAGGTACCTGCTCAAGATTGACACAACAACACACATATCAGGCTTTGTTCCTAACACAGCATAAGACAAGAAACCTATAATTTGTCTACATTTATTTTCAATGTTTTTTATCAACTACACAATCATTTTTCACTTCTAATATTTTTATGTTAAAGTTCAGATCCATTGGTGTACATATTTCTTTACAGCTTTACATATCAAATTTCTTTAATACATTTTCCAAATATTCGTTTTGATTTAATTCAGTAATCCTTGTATCTAAATCTTGTTTTACATGTATACCTAAAAAGTTTGAAACTAAATCCAAATCCTTCATTTTAAATATATTATTGAATAATAACTTAAGGTCACATATTTGTTTAGTATTATTTCCAAATATTAGTAAATCATCAACATACAATAAAACATATGTTCTAGCATTACCTTCACATTTTGTGTACAGACAAGAATCACTTTTCGATTTTACAAAACCTTGTTCTATAATAACTGAACTAAATTTTTCATTCCAGTATTTGGGTGATTTTTTTAAACCATACAGAGATTTATTTAACTTAACAATTTTTTATCGCCTCAATATGCACCTTCTGGCAATTCCAAATACATTTTTTCATCAATATCTCCATATAAGAAAGCTCCTGTTACATCCATTTGACTAATTGGTAAGTTATACTTTGCTGCTATACAAACAAATAACCTGAAAGTTGTCAATTTAGCTACTGGTGCATACACATAACATAAGTCAATTATATCACACTGCTCAAAACCTCCCGCCACTAATCTAGCTTTATACTGTAAGAAAAAAAGAAAAAATATTTATTTGCGAAATATGAGTGTTACAAAGATGTTACAAAATTATGTATATTATTATTA
Source organism: Calephelis virginiensis (assembly GCA_002245475.1). NCBI lineage: Eukaryota > Metazoa > Arthropoda > Insecta > Lepidoptera > Riodinidae > Calephelis > Calephelis virginiensis. The sequence goes on from NJDC01004136.1 coordinate 135,707, forward strand.
GAGTTTTTTTTATTTTAAATACCCACTTACTATTTATAGTCTTTTCAGTAACAGGTTCTTGACACGCAGTCCAAGTATTATTTTCTTTCAGGGTTTTCAATTCTCTCTGAATTGCTTCTTGCCATTTACTGGCATTGTTCCGTTGCATGGCATCTTGATAAGTCTTCGGTTCATTTCCCTCAACATAGACATGAAGACATTTGTAGAATGAAGTCTGTTTCCTAACTCGAGTACTCTTCTCACTTGTCGGTACCTCTTCATTATTGTAATCATCGGATTCTTCGTCACTGGAACATGGTACATAGACACTGTCACATTCGCTAGACATAGAGGCTATCTCTCCCTTTCCAAACTGTGCTTCCTTCTCTTTCTCCATCCTTTTATCTTCATCTTCAGTCTTCTCCTCTCTGTCTTTAAAATGCTCTTGACTAGTTTCTTCCTTCTCTCCCATTGTGGTATCCAGCACGACTAACTGCTCCTGTTTCTTACCATTTTCTAGGAACACAACGTCTTTTTTTTACTTCAAATCTGTTCTTTTCCGAGTAGTATATCCTGTAGCCTTTGATATCTTCACCGTAGCCGACTATAACTCCTTTTTCTCCTTTAGGGTCCCATTTTCTCCTTTTCTCCTTTGGAATATGGACATAAACGGGATTTCTAAAAATCTTAAGACTCGTTATGTCAAATTTCTTGCCTGTCCATGTTTCATATGGGGTCTTTCCGATTTCGTTGCTCTTACTTGTTCTATTTAGTACATATGCAGCAGTATGAACAGCTTCCGCCCACAGCTTCTTAGGCAGACCAGCCGCACACAACATTGTATGTGCTGATTCTACTAGAGTTCGATTCTCTCGCTCTGCCTTGCCATTTTGTTTAGGTGTATATGGCACCACATTTCTCGAACAGATTTTGTACTTCTTTATTCATAAACTCTAATCCATTATCACTTCTAAAACACAGTACTTTGTTTTTAGTTACATTTTCGGACTTGTTCAAAAAGTTCTCAATACACCTTATCACTTCATCTTTGCCTTTAACAAAGTACACTAACCTGTAGTTCGAGTAGTCATCCTTCAGAATAACAAAGTATCTGGAACCTCCCACGGACGGCACCTCCATGGGTCCGCACGTATCTGCATGTATCAACTCACAAGCTTTACTTGTTTTATTTTCACTGGCACTGAAAGGCAAACGATGTATTTTGCCCTCCAAGCAAAACTCACACTTAAAGTCTGAGTCTTCCACTTCAATGTTGTTGTTTTTAAGCACCATTCTTATATATTGTAAGTTTTGATGAGCAAGTTTTTCGTGCCACTCTTTAAGTCCACACTTTACTTCAGTCGCGTTCGCTAACTCACACTTATAACGCACGTTCATGTAGTACATATCTTCGTTGCGACTCGCTATGGCACACACAGTATTTTCTTTGTAGAATTTACACAAGTAATTGTCCATTTTTACAACATAACCTCTTTCCGTAGCGCATTTGACAGAAAACAAGTTTGTTTTTAATTCTGGGACGAAAAGTACATTGTCTATGGTTGTGTTCACTCATCCGCGGCCATCATAGACCTGTACCACCACCTGTCCGCAACCAAGCGCACTAATTTCCTCGCCGTTTCCGACTATCACTGTTTCATTGTTCAACGATAAATATGTTGTAAATAGATTACGATCATGACACATATGTTGACTAGCGCCTGAGTCCACTAACCACTTATATTGTTGCACATTTGAACTCATCACCACAAATGCGTTACTTTTACTGTCTTTTCTCTCAATTTAATAATAGCACTCACTTTTAGTATGTCCCGTTTTCTTACAGTAATAAAACTTTGACCGGTCTATTATGATGTCCCGAACCCTTGTTTTGATTACACTCGCTTTGATAATGTCCCAGCTTATTACATTTAAAACACTTAATATTTTTCTTAGCAACAAACGCCGATGCTGTCGAGTTTTGAGTATATTTTTCGTTAAAACGTTCTTTTTTTATCAACGATCTCGCGACGAGATTATCTAACGTTTGTTTCTCATCCGGCACAGACTCCCACGCCGACACAAAATGTTTGTAGGTATCCGGAAGTGACATTAGCACTTTGGTTATGACGAACTTTTCTGAAATGTCTTCTCCCATCTGTTTTAGCTGGTTTCTTAGTTCTTCTATTTTCGATAAGAACGTTGACATCTCGGTGTCTTCCTCGGACTTACATTGGAAAAAACGTTTTGTACAATATGGATACTAGTTTTTTGCTCATATACACTCGCAAGTTTTTGCCACATTTCCGCTGATGTAGTACATGTTATGATATGCATCATCACGCTCTCTGAAATCCTTGTAACAAGACATGACTGAGCCTTTGCGTCTTTCTTTTCCCATGTAGCCTTCTCAGCCGCCGCCTCTGGTTTCACACTGCTTCCGTCAACCACTTCTTGACAAGTTGACTAACAAGCCTTGACTCCGTAATATAACGATCGTTTGGAATTTCCAAACATTCCAATTAGATGTTCCTTCCAGGTTTATGTGCGTCTAAAGTCTTGAAACATTTTCGTCTACCATCTTCCTGTTCGTCCCAACCTTACTTCACTCGCTCGCAAGTATTTTTTTTCTTCTTTGCTTCCCGCCGGTTTCTAACCTCGAAGACGCCACGAGGAAAGAAAAACACAGGCAGTATTTTTTTTATGACGAACCAGTTTTCTATCGTTTTATTTTTTCTTAGGATTATGTGCCTGGGCCCATAACCTATTGGATTATAAGCAGAACAATAGTATAATTGCACAAAAAACTTTATTTTAAATAGAAGTAACTTATAACACAAAGCGCAGCGCATACACGACGGCCATGACCTTACATCATAGTTGCCAATATAATAAAACAAACCTATTACATTGCTACCAACAGATAGCTTTTGTTTTCCTTAAATTACTTCGGTTTATCTTATCATTGATTTCCTTAATCTGCTATTTTCTTATTTCTGTCATAATAATTTTAATATTAAATATATCAAATTTTGCTTAGGTAAAACGAAATAACGCAGCGACGTCAAATCACAGATTTTTAAATTTAATTTAGATATTCGGCACTTAAACTTATGTGAGGGTTAGAATAAGCACTGTATGGATAGTTAAACTGAGGCTATACAAAGTATAAACTGTTCTGAGTTTAGTAGTAGAGATTGTGCTTATTCTTAATTTATTCCTGGTATAACATTTTATGACGTATTTATGATAGATAATGACGTATAACTTTAAAAAAAACGAGGATTCATCACCATCACAAGCCGGAGGATGTCTAGTGCTGGACAAAGGCCTCCCCAAAAAAGCGCCACAAGTCACGGTTACTAGCCACTTGTATCCAGCGACTCCCCGCGACTTTGACCAGGTCATCAGTCCACCGAGTGGGAGGTCATCCATCACTACGTCCTCCGGTGCGGGGCAGACTCTTGAAAACCTTTCTTCCCCAGCGGTTGTCGGTTTTGCGAGTAATGTGGCCTGCCCATAGCCACTTCAGCTCGCTAATTCTCTGAACTATGTCAGTTACTCTCGTTCTCTTGCGGATTACCGAATTACGGATCATATATCACAGAGAAACACCGAGCATAGCTCTCTCCATAGCACGCTGAGCGACTGTGAGCTCATTTAAGAGGCTCACATTTAACGGCCAAGTCTCAGTTCTATATGTCATCACTGGTAACACACACTGGTCGAAGACTTTCGACTTTAGGCTCTGCGATGATTTAAGTGACATGTTGTGTCGAGAAACTTTACCAATTTATTTGTAAGACCGTAATATAGAAAGTTACATCCAAACTTGCTGAGTATTTTTTGGAAGAAAGAGTAATAAATATCTATCCATCCTTATAAACTTTCGTATATTTTATAATATTATTTAAATTATAATGAAGTTTCAAAATCTAGTTTTTCTAAAGAACAATCATCTAAAAGCTTGACACTTCGTAAGTACCAAATGCGTATTTCTTCGCTAATTATTAAAATAAAAAACTAGCCAAATGCGAGTCGGATTCACGCACGAAGGGTTCTGTACTATCATTAAATAGTAAATTGCAAATTTATAGGTTGGTTTTCAATACACATCCGGGCAGCATGACTACGCTCGTGCGAATATGCACGGCTATGGCTCGCTCCGTGATGTTACCTCCTCGCTACTCGCGCGGCTGTTGCTAACAACCGCCTTGCACTCGCGCCACCACTGCACCGCAGCGTGGCGCTCGCACAGCGATTAGATCCACAGATTATTCATCATCATCATCGAGAGTTTATTTCGATTTACTCTTTGGGTACGGAATCCTAAAAATTTTAGAAAAAAAATAATAGATTTTGTATTTATCTATGAAAAACGGCATACAAAAATAATTGGTTACGAGGTGTAGGCAGATATTTCTAAAATTAACATTAGTAACATTTTAACATTTACAATGACTATCATCTAAGAATACAAAAGAAGTGTAATTCTGGTCCAACCAGTAAAATGTGCGAGTGTGTGTTGTATAAAATAGTGAGCGTACTTGCCGAGTTCCCGGATATGAAGTGTAAAGTGTGTAAGATGGTCGATGCGGTCGACGGGCGGCAGCCAAGTGACCCGCACCGCATCCGCACCGGCCGCCAGTGCGGACAGCGACCGCGGTGCACCTGGTACTGGCACACAACACACAAATATACGATTGTAAATTAGATATATAGAAATTTCAAGTATAAACAAGATCGGGCTAAATTGTTCACTTTTATAGCTAAAAAAAAGTAGTAGATTTCATATTCGATTGGACACTAATGCTATTAAACTCTTTCATGACCTATTCTGTAGGAAGTTTAGGATAAGTAAATTACCTATCATTGTGACAAAATATCATAGATGTTTCTTTTACGAAGATTGACCGTCTTATCGAAGCTTATAAACACTGTACAATATTTGTAAGTTGATCTAGAAGAAAATTAATTTATAATGTTATCAAACAAACTTAAAATAATACAAATAAATACCGTCCAGGGGCGTTAGGCAATGGAGCGGCGGGCTGGGTGGTCCCGGCCCGGCAGCGGAGCGTGCCGTGACCCGCACGGTGTAATTAGCGGCTGCACGAAGGCCCGCCAGCAGCGCCTCCGTGTCTGCAGCGCGCGCCACCAACCAGGCGCCCTTCCCGCGCCATGCTGCAAAACTCACACCGTACCAACCCGTAGCACTGCTGTGCGTCACTACAGTCCGCGGTTGTTTATACTTTCCAGCTTGTCCGCCGCCGCCGGCAGCCGTAGCGAGTGGACGTGTGCGCGCGTTGTAATAGCGGACAGTGGAAACTTCCACGATCCATGCTTCGATATTTTCTATAGTATCATTGTTATATATTGGTTTCTATTAGTTATGTGTAATATTAAACAAGTGTATTAATCACATAACTAATAAAACTTACTTTTTATTAGTTATGTGATTAATACACTTGTTTAATATTACTTTTATTATTTCAAACGTGTTAGTTTAATAATAACAGTGCTAGTGGTACCTAAAAGGATTGCAGTTGTGGATTACTGGGCTAAGTATAGTTTATATAGTTTTAAGTGTACTTTTTATTAGTTTAGTTAATTATATTTCTTTTATTTTTATTTTAAACTTAACAATATCGATGTTCTTGCTGATTAAATCTTTTGAGAACATGGAGACCGCGTGTGTCTTAGGCTAGTTGTGACAGTGACACTCTGACGTTTGACGTCTGGCGGGTGACGTACGCCGCATGACAGTTGGTTGCGGGCGTGTACATTTGCCAGTTGTGTGCGTAACGGTGGCTGCGACCCAGTCACCGACATACTTTGTCAAATATAATTACGCAAACTATACGCCTTACAGTGACGGCTATTGTAGTTAGCTTTAAGTATGGGCGACAGGAATAAGCATAAGGACCGGGGTAAGCCCATGTCACGTGAGGCGCTGGAGCCTATAAGGAAGAGTAGCGAACAGAGGATAGCCGAGGAAAGGGAAAAGCTTAAACGCTTGGAAGAGGAGGAGAGACGGTGGCTGGATGAGGAGGCGGTCTTTCAACCGAGAACTTCAATCTCCCGAACACCCCCAGGAAGGCTGGGACCAGCGCCAAACCTGGAGGATATACGGAGCGCTATGTCGACGGTCCAGAGGAGCGATAGGTCCAAACGGCCTCTGACATCTCCGGAAGGGGAACAGGAAACTGCAAGGGCGCGGCTTCTGCGTACCAGCGCCAGGGAGACTCCAGCACCTCCCTTGGTTGGCTTGCTGCTGGGTCCCCCTACGGCAGTTACAGCGGCTGACAGAACTAGGATGGACGACACGGATGTGGAGATGCCTGCTGGCCCTAGCACGATGCTTCAAGCAAGGAGCGAACTGCGAGGCAGCAACCTTGAGGATTTGGTGGCCATTTCCACAGCCGCATCAGCTGGCATTATGCAGGCGGCCAAATCCGAAATGTCCAAATTGAACAAGGAAGACATCAGTGCGATAGGTTTGAACACCGACAGGATTACGTCGGTGGTTGCGACGCTCGTGGCCCGACTGGCCGAGTCCGAGCTGGCGCGGGCTAGGGCCGAGGGCAAAGTGGCGGAGCTGACTGCTTTGCAGTCAGCACAACAGCACGTGCTTAACCAGCGGACCCCGGATGGGGAGGCTCAGTTAGGTGGCGCGCTGCAATACTCGGCGGTCTTAAAGGTGGGCAAGGTATTGACGAAGTCCAAGCTGGTTAACCAGGGCACTGTCATTGCGGTGTACCCGTTTGAAACCGGGGAATCGGCGAAGATTAAAACCGCGGAGGAGACAAAGACGGTCCTAAAAAACGCGGTGAAACCACAAGAGATTGGAGCCCAAATCGACCGAGTCACCAAAGTGGGTAATGCCGGAGCACTAATCCAGACCAATACTCGAGAAGTGGCAGATAGGTTGAAGAGGGTCATACCTACAACACTTCGGGTCGTCGAGCCCAGGGAACGGCTGCCCCTGGTGGCTGTAATTAATGTGGAGAGTGAACAGAAGGATGACTCATTCCTGTGCGCTATATATGAACAGAATTTTAAGGAGGGTTATACTTTAGTACAGTTTAAAGAGAACGTTGGTATTGCTTTCAAAAAACGAAGGTATGGAGGCTCCTGAAGCACGATTGTCCTCAGGTGCCGCCCCGCAGCGAGGGATCTTCTAGTAGGGAAGGACAAGATTTACTTACACTGGGAGCGATATTTGGTTCGTGACTACATTGACGTGCGGTGCTGTTTGAAGTTTCACTTATTTGGGCACATCGAGAAATTTTGCACTTCAAAAGAACAAGTATGCGGACGCTGCGCAGAAACCGGGCATGTCGCGGACGAATGTAAGAGCGTTGTGACCAGGTGCGCCACCTGTCACCACTTTAGGAGGCCAGACGAGCACCGCACGGCGTCAGCTGACTGCCCGGTGCGTAAATACGCGGAGGAGAGGGCGGTTCAACGAACCAATTATGGATGTTGAGAACAATAATGAGTCGGGGTGGCTAACCGTCGGCCAGCTTAATTTACAGGGGTCAGTAATTGCCACAGGGAGACTGCCCAGATCGCTAAGGAGTGGCGTATAGATATAATGTTAGTCCAGGAGCAGTACAGCGCTGATTTTATTATTCAGCAGGGGCATGACGCAAAAGCTGGCATTGCAGTTTTTAACAACCACCTCGCAGTAACCGTGCTTCATCATCTCAGCACGCGACATTGCCTCGCTGCGCACGTTACGGACGGGGATCGGGAGATATATCTAGTGTCAGCATACTTCCAATACTCGGACCCAATCGAGCCGCACATCAGGCAATTAAAGAAGATCTTGGACGTACTCCAAGGTAAAAAGGTGGTCATCGGTGCAGATGTCAACACTCATTCCGTGTTGTGGCACAGTGACCACAGACATTTAACCTTGGTGCTGAAGCTAGGAGAGATGCCATGGAAGGATTTATCATGGCAAGGGGGCTGCTGGTCGTCAATGCCGAGGGCCAGCCGGATACTTTCTCCTCATCAACGTGGTCGTCCAAGTTTGATGTCACATTGACAACGCGTGGCATCGGAGTGCAAAATTGGAGAGTATTGCCTGATGTTAGTTCAAGCGACCATCGCCTCATTATGTTTTTAATAATGGACCAAAGAAGGGCAGTCTCCAACTGGGGGGAGGGGATACATGGGATTCCGAGCGAAGAGCCAAGAAGGTTCAGGGACCGTGGGGTGGACTGGGACCGGTTTAAAGACGCGTGGGGATACCGGGTTGGGCAACTGCACCTTGAAGGTAGTACAGAGGTGATCTGCGAGAATGTTACAAAAGCTCTGGTGCGTACAGCCGCAGAAACTCTGGGGTACAAGGGGAACGGCTTTCGCGGGTACGAGTGGTGGACCCCAGAGTTGGACCGCCTACGGAGGTCTCATAATCGGGCTCGACGGTTGTGGCAGGTGTCTAGACGCTTGGGGGGATTATGTGAGGCCGAGGCTAGGGCACGCTTTCACGAGGCCCGCGCTAGATACAGGCGGGAAATGCGTAGGATCGAGGAAGACCACTTCCGTAAAATGGCAGATTGCAGAAACGACGACCCTTGGGGAATGGCGTACCGTATGGCGTCGGGAAGGGTGCGCCCGCCACCAGGCGTGGTCAACGGGCTAAAATTGATACAGGGGTATGCGACCGATACAGCCAGGGCAATGGAAGGTATCTTGAGTGCTATGTGTCCCGACGACGACCCAAATCGAGATACAGCTTATCACAGGAGCGTCAGGTTGGCAGCCCTGTGCGGACCCTCTGGAGCAGACGCGGAACCGTTGGGTAGAGAGGAAATAGGAAAGATTATTATGAGCCTGCCCAACAGGGCTCACGGTATTGACGGAATTACGGCTCGGATACTTAGGGCTGCGTGGAAAGTGTCTGAGCACGAACTGACAGCCGTGTATGGGGAGTGCGTGCGTCAGGGGGTCTTCCCTAAGGTGTGGAAGCAGGGAAGGCTGTTGGTTATACCGAAGGGTAACGGAAAGGCCGTAACTGACCCTAAGGCTTACAGACCCGTTACCCTTATGTCCATACTAGGAAAAGTGCTTGAGAGGATCATTTGCCAATGCATGCCTGGCCTGCACAGCAGGCTTTCAGAGGGACAGCACGGATTTGTGGGGGGAAGGAGCACGGTATCCACTCTGAGCGAAATCTTAGGCCGGGCCGTGTCTTCGCGTTGCAAATACGTGCAAGCGGTCTTACTAGATATTTCGGGCGCATTTGATAACGCATGGTGGCCAATGATCCTCCTCAAGTGTAAACAGAGGGTTGACCTGCGTACATTTACAGGCTGCTGACGACTTATTTTACAGAGCGAAGGGTGGGTATGTTTGCGGGTAGCGTGGCCATTTGGAAGCGTAGCACAATGGGCTGCCCTCAGGGGTCAGTCATGGGCCCAACTCTGTGGTGAGTGCTGGTGGACGACCTCCTCCGGTTACCATATCCGGAGGGGGTCCATGCTGTCGCATACGCAGATGACATCACCATTCTCGTGGAGGGCGATTCGCGAGCAGAAGTAGAGCGTCGGGCAGAAAGAGCGTTAAGGCTGGTGTCGGGGTGGGGGGAAAGAAATAGGCTGCAGTTCTCGTTCACGAAATCGCAGACCATGACGCTCAAAGGAAAGCTCCAGAGGGCCCACCTAGTGAGGATGGATGGGTCTTCCATAAGGTCGGTTGGCTGTGCTACCCTTCTCGGTATTGCGATTGACAGCTCTTTATCATTTGCTGAAAACGCAAAATCAGTGGGCGAATGAGCAGCCAACTGCTTCGGGAAGGTGGCAAGAATATCGGCTTCATCCTGGGATCTTAGGTACCGTGCACTCAGGATACTCTACGGGGGGACATTTGTTGCAACCCTGACGTACGCTGCGTCCATCTGGTGGCACAGGGTTGCAATGTATGTGGTACGCAATAGACTACTGACAGCGCAGCGCCCTGCGCTCATACTATTTACTAAGGCCTATAGGACGGTTAGTACACCTGCTACCGGCTGTGGGGTACTACCGGCTGACCTTGAGGTGTATCGAGCTGGCGCCATTGAGCCGGGGAGAGTTGTCGTGACTAGGGATGAGAAGGAAGAGAAGTCACGAAGGCCGATGATTCGACTGGAGGTTATGGCAAAGTGGCAGGAGCGCTGGGACTCTGAGGAGAGGGGAGGGGACCTCAAGCGCTTCTTCCCTTCAATATCAGACCGTGTCTTAGCCAAATGGGTGGAGCCCGATTATGAGACAACACAAATGCTAACGGGACATGGGTGTTTTAGGGGAAGACTGAGGGATCTTGGCTTAGCCAATTTGGGACTTTGCAGCTGCGGGGAAGCTGATAAGTATAGGGACCACGTTTTGTGGGAGTGCGGGCTGTACGCAGCAGAGCGGAATACAATGGAAGATGAGACATTGACAAAGCAGATATACATTGCGAATGTGAATGGATGTAGGCACCCGGGGAGACCTAGGTTGATATTCCGCTATCGAATCGCTCGGGAATCATCTGACAAGAAGAGATGGACATGGCGTGAAGGTATGTGCGTGTGCGTATGTGTGGTAATATTAAGATACGTACACGGTAAGTTGTGTACGAGTGCGTAGTGTACATCGTACGAGCGTGGGTGAGCGGGAGGTGCGGCGGTGGGAGCAGGTGGCCTCCAGCGCACTCGCAGTGAACCACGCCCAGCCGGCTCGCACGACACGTCGTTCGGTGCCCTCTCCGGAACTGCAAACACACATAAAAATAGACTTTACTAATATAAACTGTAAATACAAAATAAGCACATTATTTACTTGTGTTTTGGCCAGGTAGGTGCCAGTATAGTAGGTCGATATTTACACAGGGAAAATATTATAACCACACCCTAAAAAACAATTTCACACACTTAACATTACATATCACTTTAATTCACAATTTTGAACATATGACAATGTCCTTACCCATTTTAATTTTCTACTAAAACAACAACGTTTTGCCTGTTTTTTTATAATTTTTTTTTCGTTTCTTTGGGTACTTATTGAGTTTTTCGTGGTTGATGTGTTTCTATTAGGCAAATATTAATTTGATTTCGTAGTTAAATTATTTTTTTAGGGAAATATAGGCAAAAATGTGTTTTGCGTAAATAATTGACCTTACGGAAAAAAAATATATCCAAATTTACATTAGTTCTTTAATGAAATATTTTTTAGAAACCTGTAATGTAGCAAGCAATACCTACGTATCAAATATAAAATATTACAAGGTATCCTCAACTTTTGGAAAATAACTCAGTGTGCAGCGACGGGCCACTAATAATAGTATTTATGGGGTCTATCGTGCTCGGTTCTCACTTAACTTCAAGAGAGCCATGTCGCTGTTCAGTTTCATTTCAAAATTCATTTGCTTGAACGGGGAACTCCCCTGTATTATTTTTAATTTTTCCCGAATTATGTACACCTAAAAAAAATTAACAGGGAAAAAAGCAAATACAGCGGTAACAGTATTCGTAAAACAAATAAATATTTCCTCACCTCCGTCGGCGGTGGTGGCGAGTAGTGGAGGCGACGAAGGTCCTACACCGGCGCGGTTGAAGGCACGCACGGCGAACGAGTACCGAGAGAACGGTCGCAGACCCCCCACTACCACCGAGCCGCCCCTCCACCCGCGCGCCACGCTCGTGCCCTCCACTTCCCATTCCTCCTCCTCTCCCTCTAATTCTTCAGTTTCCATTCGAGCTACTTCTCGCCATGTAACTGCATATCCCAACAGCTCTCCGTTCCAGGTGTCCTGCGCCGGAGTCTGACAGATATCAAATCTACATAAACAATCTGTGTGCAAAAAGTCAAATCAACTTTTTTATTAAGAGTTGAATATTTTTTTTCAACTGATTGCAGTTGACTTTCGAATGAATATAATATTTATTACGTAATGACGACATTGGAAAGCGTAACTTCCGAAACTCACCGACCACTGGACGTGAAGCTCTTCTGTATTGGCCGGTCTCACGCGGACGTTCTGCGGTGAACCCGTGGGAGCTAAATGAGATGTACAAAAAATGAAAAACTAAAAAATACGCTTTTAAATAAATATGAAATTAAAACTAAATTTCTTTAATTTCAAAGAAAAATAGTAAAAAAGAAAGTAGGCAATATATTATGTTAACGTAAAAATGCATCGGGTGCTTGTTATGATATATTACAATAAGTTACTCTACTGCTAGACTGGACACAAAGGACTCTCAAATGGACGCCAGCCATTGATACAGATATAACATAGTCACAGACTGGAATGACTTGAAATGAAATTTATTTACCTGTTTGCGGAATATGTGTGTTAAAAAGTTGTTACAAATATATTTAAGCATACCAACATATTCTACCATATTGTGGTGTGCAAATATTTAATTTAATTTATAGAATCAAATATTTAGGTATATTCATTTTTACATTAACATCTCAGCACTTATTTATATTTTTAATAGATATTTTATTTATTTATATGTTCAGTAAGGTTCATAATTTATAACAAATAATTTTAAAGATAGATTAATTTTAATCCTATCTACCGTAAACTACCACCGTTTCCAACCCTAGCCAGTTAGGAGAAAAAACGGCAAAACAAACTTCCTGCACCAGGCCTATAACCTATATAACCTACATGTGAAATAATCAGAGCACACGCGTACATTAGAGTAGAAAAGAGAGACAAGTCCACAAAGAGAGACAAGAGAGACACGCAATCGACCTGTACTGGCCCGAAGTTTTTAATGATCAAAGTAAATCTTGCTATTTTATGAAGAGTCTTAAATTTGAATAGTGTTTATGGAAAGTTGTCAGTCATGTTTACGTGTATTGTACCTACTTTAACTAACTAAGTCATCTAAAAATAAAACCATCATAATTTTACATTTCACTACGTAAGTACATATAAATATAAAACGTTATTTTTGGCCCACTTATTCAAAAAGATTAGATACTTATTTTAGATTTTCTAGAAATTTTAACCCTTTGAGGTTGAACGTTTGTATAAAAATCCTTATTAATGGGCTATTGATTAAAAACAACTAAGGATGTTTAAAAAAGCAATAAATTAGTCATACAGTTTTGACGTGTCAACGTCTTAAATTAGGTTGAGGCTCGGAGTCACTCTTGAAAAAGTGTAACGCCCGCTCACGTCTGTTACGATGAGTCACCGAACGAGAGAGAGGCCCACTGGACCGGTACAATGTTTTAGTAAACAAAATATATTTCTATAGTTAAAATTTTTGCATTTCTTACTCGTATTTTCATTCAATTCCTTGTTCCTATTATGCTATGAAAAAAAGATGGTTGTTGATTCAACCCTGGAAATGTACATCTAATTGTCAAACAAAGGCTTTTTCGTGAAAAAGTTCAAACTAAATTGTATTTCGTTGTA
>NJDC01004136.1:161254-180705 GCA_002245475.1 Calephelis virginiensis
ATGGATGTTTGTTACTCTTTCACGCTCGAATGGCTGAACGGATTCGTTTGAAATTTGGAAGACAGATAGATTGTGACCTGGATTAACATATAGGCTATTTTTAATCCCGATCGCACACCGGGTTTCTGTGAAAACGTGGGCGAAGCCGCAGGTAGCAGCTAGTCTTTTATAACTTGAAACCTAGAATGTGTAGAAACATTTAAATGTATATATATTAAAATGGCTTTTGGATCTGAAATCAAACTACATACAGCTTTATTTAAGTAAGTGTGCCTGTACCTAAGATAGATAGAAGTTTATTTGGGATATTAATTAAACATTTTTGATTTGGATTTTTCCACTAATAAAAAAAAATCTAAACTAACTATTGATAGGTTGTCAATTGTCATGTAAAACTAAATAAAAGTTATTGGTGGGGAAGATAGTAAAACAAAGTAACATTTCATTTATTTATTGCCTAGGTGATAAGAGTATTGTACAGCAGTTCATTCGGATTGATACCACCATAACCGCTACACAAGTGCCTCATGTGTGGTTTATAAGAAATAAACTAATGTCTATATTATGTCTATCATTCCTCTGTCCCTGCTGCTGTAGCGTCTGTACTCACTGTTGCCATCTTTTGTATTAAAAGAGGGATAAAACAACATACCAGTAAGATCTATGCTTAGTTTATATGGGCATTAGTTGTGACTTACCATTAGAAAAATCTCCTACTGGAATGCTATCTTACAACTTAAAAAAGTAAATGATAACGTATTCTACTAATTTGCTGCCTGTATTATCATATTAAGTTTCAATAAGTCTATATGCTGGTTCTGCTAAGCACTAACTAAACTTACTTCAACTGCGTGCCATCTTTTTCCGATGAATACCAAGATTAGGTAACTAAATAAAATGTCATCTTCTCACCTATTTTATTATCAACTTGATGGTATCTTATGTAGGTACCAAGTAGGAAATGTACCATTAATTTTTTTTTGCCTAGGCCTTGAAATTATGATAATTCAATCATTTTAAAGCAACAATAAAATATTGTATTAGTAAAAATGGTCACAATATAAAATTTATTCTAATGTCTATTTAAGTATTTCTATATATTAGTGTCATTGACTAACACCCATAACACAAGCATATAATTTGCTTACTTTGAGATTAGATTCATTTTGTGTAATTTGGATCACTGGAGAATATTAATTATTATAAATTCAATCATACTTATAACAATTTTATGCAACTAACGAACTTGACTAATTTACTAAACCATAACTTACCATATGGTATGTTACCAATAAATAATATTAAATTAAAAATGACATGTGTTTAATTAAAATAAATATGTAAAGTAAAACTCTCCCACCCGCGTTGGTTCGGGTCTGTTGTGTAGAATAAACTGTATGTCTTCCTGCCTGGGAGTTAATAAGCGGCAAGCAATGTTTAATGGGGTCACTACTAATAAGGTCACCAGTGGTAAGGAGCCGTGTTGCACCTTGTCTGGATGGGGATCCACTGATTTACCTAGTAACTGCCGTCAATAGTCAAGTGCTGGTGTGGAGGGTGGAGTAGCTACTAACACCACCGCTACAAGACAGCAAGATAACTACAATTTTATGGTGTCTGTAGGCGATGGTTCATTTACCATCAGGAGAAATGTATTTATTTGCTATCTTATGTAAAAATCTTAAGTGTATGTAGTAGCAGGTACATTTTCACATTAAGTTAGGTTACATCTTTAGATCAAAGTTCCATGTTATCATAACTTTGTATTGTATTCCAATTGACTCATGCATGCTACATTTTTTGACTCAATTGATCAACAGGAAGGGTATTAAATTTAACATGAAAGATTCCACCTAAACAAACACTCATTCCTTGCAAGCTAAATATCAACTTCAGTTTTATGATACGAGTATATCATTATTATTGTTCAAATGTATATTTTCTGCTTTATTAGTTTTTTAACCTTCTTATAAATACATATTATGTTGAATTGTATCATATTTAATTTCAATACATGTTTTTCATTTTATTTTAATTTTAATGTAGTAACTAAGGTTTCAATTAAATAAGAAATACTAAACAATTAGCTTAGCTTATTCATTTTGTTTTATTTATATAACCCTTTTTATTTTTTGTTTACTTGTTCTTGTGTCATAAAAGACTAAGACTTAGAACATCAATTGCGATCTTCAATATTTGAAATGTTAGGGCTTAAGCTGCTCATTAATATGAAGTCTTCTATTAGAAATATATGGGTTTCACCAATGCACCTAACTCTCTTGGTATTTAGAATTTACTTAAAATCTGAAAAAAAAATATGTTTATGCAATTAAGTAGCTTCTGTTTGAAGTTAAAATTAATTCTGTTCAGTTAAAATTGATTGTTTGTGTTACGTAGTTATTACAAAGTATTTTATCATATCAAAATATTCTACTACATTGTAGTGTGCAAATGTTATGCAAAACAAGATACAAATTTAAATCTTTTATATTTATTTTAATATTATAATTAAAAATATAATAATTTATTATGTTAAATAAAATAAAAATTATAATAATAAAATAAAAGAAAAAATTCAATTAATATATTTATCATTAATCATTAAATTATTTTTCTTTATCTATCGTTATTATTTTGTTGCCTCTGTGGTTTAGTGGTTAAGGTGGTTGACTTGACTTTTTGAGGTCTCATGTTCGATTCTCGGATCGGGCAATAAAAAGAAAATTTGTATTTTTAATAAAAAGAAATTGGATATGTGCCCAGTTGGCGGTGGGCTTGCCACCTATCACATTGTGGGACTTAATGTCTTCGGTTAGTTGTGGGTGCCCTGATTATGCCTGTGACTACCTCTTCGGCGATATGGCCATGAAGTTAATTAAAAACACTAGTTTAAACTTTGTCATATCTATCATTAATTACCATAATTTTCAACCTGGTCAGGAGAAGAACAGTAAAAGAAATTTTCCAACAACTTCAATTTAATCCATCTACTTAGAACCATCACCATTTTCAAAACTAGCCTAGTTAGGAGAAGAAACTGAGACACAAAATGCTCGGCAAACAAAATTTCTTTGTAATTACATTTGTTTTCATTGAGATATAATATTTAACCAATTTTAATAATTTTGTATTCATACTATCACTTTTAAAATCAATAGCCAATCAAATAGGTATATTTTTTTGACATTTTACTATAGACAGTAATATAAAACAGTCAGTTATTTTGTTACATAAACAAATTGATGAATTTCACATAATCTTGATGAGTCTGTGGAAAATTAGCCCACTTAAGTATAATGATATTGGAGTATGCATAAAAAGAGAGAGAGACACTAAAATCTCAGCTAAAATACATAAATGCAAACAACAATAATAAGCCTATTAATCTAAAACAGAGAATCCCTTATTTTTTGTAACGTTTGAACTTATTTCATGTAACGTCCAATTTGAAAATCAGTAATTTTGTAGCGGCTCCTCCCCATTTATTCTTGTTACAAACATGGATAGTTAAATATTTAACTCGCCTGGAGTTTTAACTAAAACAATTTTTTCAGGTCTCCTTACCGCCCCTCTCTAGGCTTCTAGCGCCCACAAGGAGGCGTTACCGCCCACTTTGGAAAAGACTAAAACTTTGAAATAATGTTGTAAAAATGAATACAAACCGTGTACTTTACTGAAATATCACTGTGAGTAGTTCACATCATAGTAGCGATTTTAACTTTTGTAAATATCATTTTACAGGTATTTCTTTATTCTGTAGTTTTGGCAGAAATCAGAATTCCTCTTTAATAACCGAGTTTAATCATTTCAAAAGCTGTATTTGTTATTAGGTAAAATAATATTTATTACGCCTCGATTGCTTTGAGTAAATTATTACTATCACACGCCATTAATATTTAACCGCAGAAAACATAGATTTAATCACTACATTCTAAAATGCTGGTTTTAATTTAAAAACTAACTTTAAATTTATAAAACTTGAGGTTTTTGTAACTTTGTGATTTTGACACATAAACCGCTTTAGATGTCGATCTCCATGTGTCAAAATTTCGTCAAGAGTACCGATAAATCTCACCGTCTTCGAGTAGTTTCGTTTTCATTTAGTTCCAACAGAATTCACCGAATAAATTTGCGACATGGCGTTGAAATTGTGTTCAAGAGTAAGAAATGTCACAAATTCGCTTCCAATTTCCAGATTTTGATGAAATCGTGTTTGGAGAGTAGCCCTACAGACCTTATATGTTTTGATGAACCATGTTAAAATTACAATTAATAATCATTGTATTGTTTGCTGATGGGTGTCTTTTATTAACATTAACATTACTTCTATCATAGTTACCACATGAGATGTCCGATGTAACTAATTTACTAATATTAATATGAAAATTATGGTTCATATGTAGAGTATTGCTAGAGGTTACCTCTATTGTCTCGTCAAGTAATTCAAATTACTTGAGTCATGTATAACATTAACAGTATTACTTGACTGCTCAATAGAAGCAGTTGTGTTAGCCAAGTACTAGGCTGTCTTAAATAGAAAAGTATATAGCGATAATGATATTTGTCTCTTAAAGTAATCAGAAAGATAATAACTATCTTTTGTCACTAAATATTTAATCCTGACAAATGAATTTGAGTCAATAAACTCAAATTTATTGTCATACATTGACATTGTTTGTAATTTCAAATTACATTTATACCTAATATTATTTTCAGCCTGTGGCACCTTTTTATTATATGGCAATGCAAAAAGATACATTTCTTTTACATTTCAGAGCAATAATTGGTCAAAATACTTTTGTAACTCATTTAGATTTACATTTCCCCTTCTCCCAATACAAAGAATTAATGCAGTGTTGTGTGCAAAATTACTGGAAATAACTTTATTTAATATTTGAGAAAAATTGGCACCCGTCATACAAAAGTTAGACACCGGAGTACCAAACGTTCTTGTTAAAATTGGTCCCATATTTTTACCTATATCATCAGAATACATGATTATTTTTTTTATTTCCCTTGGTGTAATTAGTATAATCTAATACGTTGTTCAAGTTTTCAGTTTGACATATTGATAAGAGAGGCATGGAAGAATCAGTAGATGGAGATGATTGCAATAGCTTGATTTAGCCGGTGTATGATATACTAAATGATTTTCAAACAAGGAGTTACATCTTTCTTCATTACATTTACATAGATCAAGCAAGCTATTACCAGCCAATATATGTTCTCTAATTTCTTTTTGTGCAAGATTATATTTAATGGTAATACTATGCGAGGAATTCTCTAAACTACTTTCTTGTCCAGCATTACAAAGGGTGGAAAACATTAAGTATCTTGGCGTAATCATTGATCAACACCTTACTTCAAGGTTACGCAAACTTATTTATGTATTCAGATCCCTGCGTCATGTTGCCAACCGACATATTATAAAAATAGTATATTATGCCTTATGCCAATCCTTAATTGAGTATTGCATTTCGTCATGGGGTGGTGCGGCCAAATCTTACTTAATAGAAGTAGAAAGGGCTCAACGTGCCATACTAAAGGTGGCAGCGGGTCTGCCCTTTCGACATCCTACAAATGATCTCTATAAGCGTTGGGATCTGTTCACTATCCGACAGTGCTTACATACTACGTGCTTTATTGAAAAAACATTCGCAGATTGATTCGCACTCGCATGGGCATCTACCGTCACATATCTAATGTCCTTCTAGTACCTTTGACCAGCAACCACATCCTCCGTTCTGCTTGTCCATATCTGTTGCTTGCAATACAGCGGTACTCGCCCGCATCAGCTCGAGTGGCGGCCCGCAGCTGCAGAGCCGACCGCACACCCTCCCGAAGACGCAGTTCCGACACTGTCCACCTGACACGACATTATAACACCTCAGTTTGAGAGTCGTCAAATAATAATCGAACTATTTTATTAAATCAGGCATTACTTTGTGGAAATCCATTATAACAGATGTAAAATAAACCTTTATTTCGCTAATTCCGCGTAAGCAGTGTAACTGTTGTGGCAAATAATCCTCCAAACGCCATAAAATGTGACAAGCCTAACTGACGTTCCCACAACCCACCTCCGCGACCAGAACACGAATACAGGAAGAGCTCGCGAAACAGCACAGAGCACGTTCTTTAATGTGACAACCCTACCGCGACCAGATCACAAATAGAGTCCGAACACGGGAAACAAAACCACTTGTCACGTTCTTCGCCAACTTTGTCGAAGCACTCACCACAGAGAACATCAAATCGCACTCGACGTACGTTTCGCCTCTACACCGAGGTATCCTCAGGAATTCGACCGTACCGTACAAACGACGACACACGAGTGATTTGCCGCCGCCTCAATTGCGCCTTATATAGACCAAACGCCCCAATATCAATTATTAGTAACCGCTTCACGAATCGATTGTGGGATTCTGTTCGACTCGATTGCTGCTAAAAATTCGTAATGATGGGGAATTCGATATATTTATTTGTTCATTCAACAATGTTCTGGACACATTATTGTGTTTTATGATTTCTAATTGTTCTGAAATATTTAGCCTAATTCCTTTTTCACAAGTATGAATTATTTTGAAGGAGAGATCACTGGCCAAATTGTGATCAGCTTCCAAAAGATGTTTTGCAAAATGGGATTTATCGAAATGTTTATTTCTGAGCGCTGCTATATTATGTTCTTTGTAACGTGTTTGAAAACTCCGACCTGTTTGACCTATGTATGTTCCGTTACATTCAGAATACTGAAGCCTATAAATACCTGACTTATTATCTAATTTGTCCTTACCATTACAATTTTTTTCGGATTACGTGTTTTATAAGCAACGTGTATATGATTGGACTTTAGAGAGAGTTTATTTTTTCGGAAATTTTTTTTCGGTGGTGGGAACGTAAGTTAGGCTTGTCACATTCTGTGTTGTTTGGAGGATTATTTGCCACAACAGTTACACTGCTTACGCGGAATTAGCAAAATAAAGGCTTATTTTACTTCTGTAATAATTGAACTGTCTTTCTTTCACTGTTAAAGTCGGTTCTGAATAGAAATATACTTAGAATTTGAAGTAAGTCCTATTTATACTACATGCTTCATAATTTCTGTATGGTATGTCACATCGTTGGTAAGACATAACCGTCTTGCACAAACGCTAGATATCACAGGTATGTCGCTATTTTACAGACGGACACTCAGGACAGTGGTCATCAAGTTCATTAGGAATTTTATACCACATCGCGGAACACGACATTGGTGGGCGCTGGCGAATATAATATAAGAATAGTTTAGGATATGTAATATTATATATTTTATATTATATAGGTATATGTAATATTGATCTGTCATTACTATTTCTTTTGCAATAATGTACGTACAGTCTTAATATTATTTTGTTAATTATTTGTAGCTAGCGCATTTTTAGTAATCTAATGAACAATCATCAATGTAGATCAAATTGGTTTCTTGTAATGGTTCCGTGCACCAAATAAGCATCCATTCGCAACAAATGGCAACGGAACATCAAACGCGCTACTAATTTTCTCAACTAACGACGAAAAAAAACAGTCTACCGTGTGGCGACAGTGGTCATGGTCATCAGTTGGCGACGTCGGCGTGTTGACAAGAGTGTAGCGACATGGAAGAAGAAGAGGTTAATATCCAATTTCAGTAAAATTTTTTCAAAGATAGCACTTATACATTCTGTGAAATCATACAAAACACCACGACAGTTAGAGCGTTTTTGCATCAAATTGAAATAGGTTTCTAAAAATCTGTAAATAATATTGGTGATGATCGAATTTTGAAGAAAATATTAGGTATTTCTGTTGCTAATCTACATGTTATCTAAAAAAGGAAATAATGAGCATGAGCCTTCTTAAACGGCAGTAATCACTTACCATCACCGACCAGCTTCATTGTATGCTCTCACAAAAAAAGTAAGTTTGAGTGTCAGACACCTGTAGGAGTCGAGATCCAACTTGCGGCCGTCGTGTGTCCAGTGCACGGCGAGCGGTGGGTCGCCCAGCGCCAGACAGCTCAGCGTCGCAGCGTGGCCACGCACTGACGTCACGTTTGGTGTCGCACCCCCCTCGGGACTGAAGTAGGCGGGCTCTGTTCGACAGTATAGCTGCTGTTACGTGTAGCATCACTCACGCACCTATGTACCGACTACAGACTACAACGTATCTCACAATTAAAATATATACTGGCTCCAAAAGATGGACTTACCCATAACTAACTGGGGAAACAAAGAAATATTGATTTAACTATTCTGTGAAACGTTTTAGTTTTTCATTTGTAAAAAAACTAAGAAATAATGTTATTTATAGGTGAACTAAAAAGTAAAAAATAATTTTTTGTAAGTTTAACCTATTTATCTACATATTTTTGCAAATAATGCATTATTTAAAAGTACGACAAATTTTCATAAAAAGGGGTAAAAATAAAAAAGGATGAGTCCAACAATAAAATGTAGCATGCTACTGTGCTATTTTAAAAAAAATATATAAAAGCAATAGAATTTTGCGTATATACGTTTAGCGTATGTTTTGCGAGGCTTGAACGCAGCGCACGCAATGAAAGTTTTGAAATAAGAATACTTATTTTGCGGGAGATCCTGGAAATATATTTGTTTAATTCAATCCGACCTTTGAAATTTGTGTAAAACATGTTTTAAGATCCCTTTACTTACACAATATGAAGATAACAAAAAAGTTATTTTTTTATCTTCGTTGTAAGTTCCATTAATTTTTATACATATTTTTCCACGAAATATTTGATATAATATGGAAAGCCCACGTTTTTATTCCAACATATCGTTGAATTTTATGACATGTTTTTTAAAATAGCAAAAGTAGGTACCGTCACAAAAAATATACTAAATCAATTCCATCTAATAATCTAAGTGTACATAAGCACCATTTCTATCTGATGTTAAGTTTAAACTTTAAATTAAAGCAAATTCTTTGTAAACACCATTAGCAAAGTTCCATTGAATAAAAGTATGGTGATATATTATATTGTTTGGATTGCTCACGGTGTACAGAGACGTTGACGTGTTTGAGCAGTGGTACCCCGACGCCGTTGTCGGCCGAGCAGCGGTACTGTCCTTGGTGGGAGCGCTGCGCTGCCGCCGCTGCCAGCGCGTTCCGACCCGCACCCGCTCCGCCAGCGCCCAACTCCGTACTCACCACTTCCCAACGCTCAGAGCTATCCAAACCTTCAATACCCTCACCTACAAGTTAACAAATAATTGAATTACAGTCTAACAGAGGGACTTTTATTATCACAAAAAAAAACTAAATAATATAGAAAACGAAAAGTCAGCAAACGAATTGCGGAAAATTCAGGTATGGAAGGAGATTTGGCTATCCTTCATGTATATATTTGATATAAGCATAATCTCACCAATCTTCTTATACCATGTGACGGTTGGTTCGGGATATCCGACGGCGGCACACTCCAGCAATAGCGGAGCACCCAGCACCACCTCCATGTCCAAAGGTTCAGACACCCACGATGGTGCCACTGCAGAAAAACGAATGGTAAGCCCAACTCCTACGTGATGAACGTATCATATTCTACAACAAAGCCACCCTGAAAAATCCTGGTCAATTGTATCTTAAAATGTCGTAACTCTAACGAAGATAATGTTCGTATGCAGCGTATAACTGTACCTGTGCTAAATTATGGCTTAAGGCAGACCCACCTGTAACTAGTAAATAAAATTGGAAATAAGAAACTGCTAACTTTTGATGAAAATCGCTTTACCAGAACTTTTAATATTGAACGTGTAGAAAAATATCATTTCTGTTGGTAAATCTGCTTCTGTAAACATGTAGGTTGGTAATTTTTATAATCTCAGTTTCAATATAATAATTACTAATGTTTAGGTGACACTTATTAGCAATATATAGTTATAAATGAACGATTTCAAAAGTTGTGCTCTGGTTCAATGTAAATATTTTTTTTTGTATGAAAAAAAAACTAATAGTATCAAATTTTCAATGATAAATGCGAGGCAAGTAGATACCAACGTTCAACTAAATGGGAACAAGTTGGACCTGGTAGATTCTACTACGTTTTTAGGAATAACCCGCACATTGATAAACTTGCAATAAGGTTAAGCTCAGCAGCTTATGCTGTTAAAAAAATGAGACAACTAACTGATGTTGAAACCGCTAGGCTGGTTTATTTTAGTTATTTTCACAGCATCATGTCGTATGGTATTCTTCTCTGGGGGAGTTCTGCCGAAGTAAATGCTATATTTATTTTACAAAAGAGAGCCATAAGGGCAATTTATAACCTAGGCTCAAGAGTTTCCCTGAGAGAAAAGTTCAAAGAAATCAAAATTCTAACTGTAGCATCCCAGTATATCTTTGAAAACTTAATGTATGTTTACAGAAATTCAAGTTCATTTAAAAGAAATTGTGATAAACACTGTGTCAATACAAAGAATAAAAATAACCTTGCTCTGCATGTGTCTCGTCTCCACAGAGTAAGCCATTCTTTGATGGGCCAATATATACAGTTCTACACTAAACTTCCCAATTATATGAAAAAACTTCCAATTAATAAATTTAAGAAATGTGTGAAATGTAAATTAAATGAAAAGGGTTATTATACCATTGCCGAACATGTAGTTGATAAGACGGCCTGGGATTAATTGCTCCTCAGGCCAATCTCTTACAAATATATTGTATCATTACATTAGTTTTAGTAAACATATATTTTTTTAAAAAGACAAGCCCACTGAGTTTCTTGCCGGATCTTCTCAGTGTGCGGCCGCGTTCCGATCCGGTGGTAAATTTATTATTGTATAGACGCGTCATAGGTGCCTCTTGTAGGTTTACGTGAAATAAAAAATTATTATTATTATCAGGAGATTTATTTTTTCTCAGCTTTGAGCTGGTTTTAACCATATTTACGGGCCGAAACCAAATAAATATGGCGTGTGGTGTGTTAGTTGTTTGTGTATGTTATGTGTGAGGTTGTGATTTCGTTTTCGTCTATTTGCAAGAACCTTCAAACTATTCTACAAGTATTTAAAATGGCTGCTTTCTGTAGGGTTATGTAGATTGTGTCTTTTAGGTCCAGTAATTTAAGGCTATAGTGTGGGTGTTTCGGTATGACTCCTATAGTAGATAAATCTATGGGAACTACGTAAACTTTATCTTGTCTCCTAATTCGGAATACTTCTTTTTTCAATTCTGCGTATTTATTAATTTTTTCAGCAATGGTCTTGTGTAAGTTGTGTGTATTTGGTACTGAGATATCTTTGAGGTAAGTGGTTTTATTTAGTTTATCGGTGAGTGTTATGTCCGGTCTGTTGTAGTGAATGGTTCTGTCAGTGAGTATGGCCCGATCGTAATACATGTTGTGTGTGGCATTTTCTAAAACATTTTGTGGTTTGTAGTTGTAGTATGGTGTGTATGTGTTTTGTATGAGGTTGTTTGCTAGGTTCTGGTGAATGATGTTTGAAATTTGATTGTGTCTGTGTGTGTAGTCTGTTTGAGTGAGTGTTGACCATGCCCCGGTTTTGTGTTGTATAGTTTCGGGTTGAGTGTGACATCTGCGGCATTTATCATTTGTGATGGAGTTGTCTTTAATTATATATTTCTTATAGTGTTTCGTATTTATTATTTTAATCCTGTATTGCTATTATGAGTCCTTCCGTTTCAGGGAAGAGGCTGCCGACTTTTAACCATATGTTTGAGGCTTGTGTGTCTATGTGAGATTGTTCTAGTTCGTGTGGGTGTCATCCGTGTAGTGTCTTCTTCTTCCATTTGTCTATTTTTTGTGTTTGTGGATTATGAGTGTGAGGGTTGTGAGTGTATGTGTGTTCGATGAGATTGAGTGCAGTATAGTTATGGTCATTTTCGCATATTGCTTTGTGTATGTCGCTGCTGTGTGATTTTGTGTGAAATAATCTTTTCAGGTTGTGTGTTTGTTTTTTCCAAAGATTTTGGATGTCAATTAAACCTCTGCCACGGTCCTGGCGTTTAATTGTTAGTCGTTCTATGGCAGATTTGGGATGTAGGTTATGGTGTTTAGTGAATGTGGTGCCTGTGTTTCGTTCTAGATTATCTATGTTTGTTTTTGCCCATTTAATGACACTGAATGAGTATGTTAGGATGGGTATTGCATAGGTGTTTATAGCTTTGATGATGTGTCTGCCGGAAAGTTATGTTTTACATATTGTGTTGAGTCTGCGTTTATATTCTGTAGTGAGTGATTCTTTGATGTTAGTGTGATCGAGTCCTTTTTGTTGTGTGTATCCTAAATATTTATAAAATTCAGTCGGTTCCATCGCCAAGATGGTATCTGTGTCGCTCACCCCATAGTCACCGGACTGTATTTTGCCTCGTATGATATGAAGAGTTCTGCATTTGTCTAGGCCAAATTGCATGTAAATGTCATTACTGAAGGTTGTTATAGATTTGAGTAACTTTTCCATGTTGGCTTTAGTTTGTGAGTAGAGTTTGATGTCGTTCATGTACATGAGGTGTGATATTGTGTTTTGTCCTTATTGGGAGTGAGGCAGAGCCTGGCAGCGCTGCACCAAGCGAAACAGTGAGTTCAGGGCAAGGTAGAACCACAAGGGACACAGGGAGTCTCCTTGAGATATACCTCTTTTTATAAATATCTGTCGTGTAGTAATAGTGTTATGGGAGTTATTTATTTGAAGAGTTGTTTTCCATGTGCGCATAATTTTACGTAAAAAGTCTGTAATTGCAGGGTTTATTTTGTAAATGTCTAATATTTGTAATAACCAGGAACGTGGAACACTGTCAAAAGCCTTTTTATAATCTATGTAGGTGCAATGTAAGTTTCTGTTCTTTGATGTGGTGTGTTTGTGTATGGTGAAATCGATGATAGGCTGCTCCGTCTGCATCCTTTCTGCTCCACTGCTATAATGTTGTTGTGTTCTATGTGTGTGTTGATTTTTAGGGCTATTACGGATGTGATAATTTTGTTTATAGTAGGTAGGCATGTGATTGGTCTGTATTGTGAGGGTTATGTTGGATGTGTAGTTTTTGGCAGCATGTAGGCTATTACCGTAGCGATGAAATCAGGTATCTGTTGATTTCTAACAATCATTTGTGTGATATTTTTTGCCAGGTGCTTTTGTAGAATTGTTAGTTTTTTATACCAGTAATTATGTATTTTGTCTATATCCGTCGATTTCCAGTTGTGTAATTTAGCTGTGATGTTAGTTATATCTGTAAGTGTAATGTCTTCAAATTTTATATTGTTTATTGTACTTGATTTGTTAATTTCTTCTGCTATCCAATCTGCTTCATAATTGTGTTTTATTTCTTCCTCTTAGATACCTGACCAAAATCTTTCAAAATCTGTTTGTGTAAGTAGTTCTGTTCTGATTGTTGTAGGTGTGTCTTTTTGTGGTGTATGTAGGCGTCTGTAAAACAATCTTTCATTTGTGGCAATTAGTGTGTTTGATCTTTCCGTTCTTGTGGTTTCTTGTATCTTCTGAGTGTGTGTACTTTCCATAATAACGTTTGTTTTAATGTGTCTAAAAATTCTCCAGGTTTCCTATTGTTGTCTTCGTGTCTAGTGTGTACTATTTTGTTTCTGAATATTGTTTGAACTCGTTTAACTACCTTGTCGGACCTATTGTTATTGATGTATTGTGTGAGTCTGCCGCAGTCGGCTCTGAGTTTTTCAACGTCTCTTTCTAATCTTATTTGCCATGATTGCTTGTTATGTTCAGTACGCCTATTGTTTACGATGTTTCCTATTTTGTAGCCAAACTCTTCGGCTTCAACTAATGCTGTACAGTATGTAAGTGTGTGTATGTCTGTAAGTTATGAATCATCGGAGAGAAATGGATTCAGTATGTTTCATTAAATAAATTTGTAAGTTGTGTAAGTTTGATGCTGTACTTTAATTTGGATAACCCAGGTCGTGCAGTTGGGTCCATCCCGGAGTATTGTGTTAGAGCAGTGTTGAATTTATCTAGTATTTCTTTTGTGTATGTTTCTGTTACAGGGTTCCTATTTGTCAAAATTTCGATATCATTTTCTACTGTTAGTGTTATGGTTTCGGTTTGTGTGGAGATGTGTGACTGAGATTGTGAATGAATTTGCATTAGTGAGTGTGGGTGTGTGTAAGTGTCTTGTGATTGTGATTGTGTGGCTTGTTGTGTAGTGTGTTGGGTTGAATTACGTGTAGTGTTAGTTGTGTCAATGTAATTATCTGTATTCTCTAATTCTACTCGTACTTATTCCTTCAATCGGTTCAGTTCAGTTTCGGACAGTAATTTATTGCGGATAATGATTCTTCTTTGATCGGAAACTTGTTGTTCAGTAACATTAATCGTGGGGTATTGTTGTGAGAATCGTTCATGTAGTTATTTTCTGTAGATGGTCATGTCTGTTTCTAACTTGGTGATGTGATAGTATGAGCGCATGATAAACAAGTTAACATCTTTGCTCCAGCTCATGCGCACTCTTGGTTTGCTAGCCTTGGTGGACGCAGGCAAAAAGGTATTTACCCCCTGCGCAACATTCAAGGCTGGTGTATGTGGAAGTGTATGATGAATGTTTTGAGGTGATGAAGGTATGAGTCGTGATGAAGGTATGGAAGGTGATGACTATCGTTAGGGTATGTATGATATTATGCTTGGGCTATATGGTTCAATGGGTGTATCTGATCTGTCGCTAGTTTCAGCTATAGTATCTTTGTCGGTGCGAGCCCGCCTGTTCAACTCGTCACCGTTGACGGTTCGCATGCTGAAACACCCAGCGTCAGCTCTAGGTGTGCCCCGGCGATCGCCCCCGGGCAGCGGTCCTATACGTTTTCTTTTACAACGTGTCTCCATGATGAATGGGTGCCCAGAGCCATGTTAGCCGCGCCAGTAATTTGAGATCGTGTGTCCGCCCCCTACGTGAATGTGGTGGTCGATTCGGACTTATGGTTGGATTTAGGGGGCTATTGTTGGATGTAGGTGGCTTATTATTTTTATTATTATTATTGTTAAGCTAAAGAAGTGTTTTGATGTATGTGTACGTGTCTGTAAGTGGCATCATAACTTTAGAACGGATAGACCAATTTTGACTGAGTTTTTTTATTTGAAAGCTGACGTAATCGATGTGGTTCATGGTTATGAAATAGGCCTTAATATAGTTAGCTGTATAACAGGTCGATGGTTATTAAAAAAATCAGTATAATAAAACATAGGATCAGAAATGGTTCTGCTGACTCGATTTTATGGAAAAAATGGCAAGTATATAATAATACTTTAGTTAGACGTAGGTATAGCAAAAGACCTAGGTTGACATTCCACTATCAAATTGATCAAATTTTAGGCTTCGACTAAACGTACCTGACCAAAGCGAAACGAAGCGGAGGCGACTACCATGTGGCTGACAGTACCATGATGTATGTATCGGAAGGTCCTGGGTGAAATATAGTTACGGTTGTGATGAGTATGTTTGGCGTAGCGTTGGCGCTCCTGTGAGTGACGTATTTCTTACTTGTTTGCTTATTTCGGGAAGGCGTGAGCATTGTTGTAATATTGTGGTCACTAGTATAGTTGGCATAACAGGTAATGCTACTGGTTGGTTATTAGGAATATATGCGTTTCTATTAGTTCACTTATACTTAGCTGCTGCGACCCTTTAATCCGTAGCAACTAGTTCGTTTTGACCTACAACAAGTACGTATCGCAGTGTTTGGACCGCCAGTGCTAAACGTTCTAATTCCATAAGATCTAAATTCACAACTTTACATTTAAGTCAATATATTCGACGTTTATCATTAGAAATATATCAAAAGACTGAGCACCAGCTTTGATTAACTGTACAATCAAGTGTTTCTCTAAATTCCGGATTTCATGTCTGTAATTTCTAAACTACAAAACTTGAATGAAAACACTAGTCAATTTCCAAAACACATAAGACAAAACAAAAAATAATGAATAAAATCGTAAAATGCGGTATTGAATCGTAGGTCTTAGTTACAATTTGCCTTTTAGTTCTCTCTTTTTGTGTAAACAGAGTTTAAAGTAGCTTATAGCTTGTACTTTTTGACGAAACATGGAGTACTTGCCTGCTAAATTTCGTTAAAATCGGTTCAGTAGGTAGGTTTATAAAGAAAGACAGACAGAGAAAAATTACAAATGTGCTAAAAGTGTGTATTGCTTTCTATTTATGTTTTATTTTTTGAATGACTTTTATGTACAGAATTCGCACTTTTACAGTTTTAGTAAAGATACTGACAAAATGTCAGAACATAAAATAGTGATTTGCTATTTTGTTTTGACATTTCAAAATACTCTGCTAGTCCACCTACATTTGTTACAATGACCCAGAAAGACTCTCGGACAGCCGATTTAGATCTGTTACCACGATTTATTAATCAAATATGATATGTAGTATCTTTCTCTCTCCATATCAACAAGTCATCACGATTTCTCAATTTAAGCACCTTGGTAAGCGGAATGACGCGATCAACCCTGTCAAAAGCCTTCTCAAAATCACTAATCATTTGAGCATGCATGCATAGGTGCAGCAACCTCGGCGTATTCATACAAATCTACATAAAATTCACTCCACCGTTTTAACACGTCATTCGTACTTGCAAGACTATCACTCCTCTTAGAACTAACTGTGTTTCTTCGAGAAGAAGATTTGCAAACATGAATCATAGTCTAGCCAGGCTTTCCTTTCAACGGAGGCTTTCATGTCCTCTTCCCTCAATGGGTCACCACCATTTTCCATGCTACTTTCAAAAACATTTCAACAACCATCCACGTTCAAGTCCTATAGTCACACATTATCTAGCCTTTCTGGGACTTGTCTCTCATACATGCTTTCAACACTCGGGTCCGGCAAATTTTCCCTCTTAATCCTTTCAAGCTCTCCAATTGGAACACAGATTTGTCATTGCCTCCACTTCTTAAACCTGTTGTAAACTAGCTAATAACCAAATGTGGTCTGTGTGGAAAGTCAGGCCTCTGTGGAATGTCGTCTCCATTAAAAACTTCTGGAGGCGACCATTAACCATAATCAAGTCTATCATACTCATTTCGTGCATATCACCTGTATTATGTGAACTTGTCATATCATATAAAGTGGCTAAAATATAATTTATGACAGACAACTTTGGACCTTTTATTTGCCTCTGAATATGCAAGACCAAGGTACAGGGCTACCTCAACGGATATAAGAAACTTTTTTTTCATACATAAATCTACAATATGCTTACCAATATCTTTCAGTCTCTTATAACCATAAGGTCCATGCACGGTTTCGTAGCCTGACTAATCACACATTCATTTTCTTCAACCGTATCCATAACTTCCAGCACAGGATTTCAAAACTTTTATAAGTCTTGAGTTGATGACTAGACTACTTACAACCTGTACGAAAACATAGGTCGTTAAAAATTAAAACTAGTGTGACTTCCATCTTAATACGGACTCAGAACAGTCTCGGACAAATACGACTATAATCTTTCAGACGTAAGGCTAAGCGAGACGATAAAATGATACCTACCTCAGTGCTGGCATGCTCTTTTTGTAGTAGACCTCACCACAGGGCCTACCTTCTACCAGGGTAATCAGAAGTATCACTACCCTTTCACTTAGTCTGCGTTACACACAGTAAAACCAGGCTTCTCACATCCATTAAATCGATCAATTCATTAATCTTCGCTTCCATTCCACCTCTTACATTTCACGTGCATTTTTGACACTCTCCAGTCCTCGGTTCTTCTATTCACGCTTGGCGATATGGGTGACGGACCCCCTTGCAGCGTCTGCCTCTTTTTGCATCGACGGGGATGGGCCAGCACGCGTCGCCTTCAGGGCACGTTACAACACGATCTGCGGTACTTTTTTCGAGTTTCGAGAATTGCAGTCTAATGAACTGGCAAAGATCGTGACGTGCACTTTTATTTTGGTTAATTTGTTGGTCAAGAGGAACATGTACACTCCACTGATAATCAATCGAAGCTCGGTTGTGATTTCCGTCAGAAACATACATATTATTTGTGAAGAACATAGATGTCAGGACGGGCGTTAAAATTTATTACATTAATTTTATTAGTATTTTAGGTACCGGTATTGGTATCGATGACTAACACTACTGCCTCAATCATATAATAATATGATAAGTTGGTTGTTAGATCGATTGTGTTTTTATATGTAAAACATAATAAAATCGTGCGACTTTAGTGAAAATTGTCAAAAATGAAGTTTGTGGTTCTCTGAAAAGTTAAAACCTCTGTAGGAGATAACATTGAGTCCCGCCCATAGATTTAGAATGGTCAGCACTACAAACTACAGTGCCAATCAGGAGAGGTTGACATTGTTTATGTACCAATAGATTGTTTCATTTAATTTCTATGGGACCCGGCAGATGGATTAAATTTCATTGAAAATATAATGATGTTGAAAAATTCGAAAACGATTTTAAGAATTCCATATCGTGTAATTTGTGAAACAGTTGTGAGAAAATCAAAAACTAGTAAATAAACGAATATTTACCCCTGGCATAATATCACTAACCTAACCCGACACTAGCAAAATTGTATGCATGTATTGTTGGTTGTATACACAGTAATATTTAAATGGATACTGTAATAGCTTAAAACAACACTCAGACCCGGATACATACATCGATGTTCATGTGACAAATGGATGTCTTTTACATCACCAAGGAAGTTTCTGAAAATTAAATAAGGTAAGGTTTAATGTTATAATAATAATATGTGTAATAAACAATATAGACATATTTTCAGTAGGCTCAAACAAAACGTATATACAATATAACTAAGAATCATCACGACCGCGACGATCACAACAGCTTCCAAAACAAAAAAGTCCGCATCGAAATCTGTAAATCTGTTAAATAGTTGTGATGCTACAGACACACTGATCAAATCTCTTCTTTAGTTCATTTATGACCACAGCTTTTTAAAGTCAAATAAACCAGATTTGGTTTCCTTACTAAATGGTTATTGGCCAGAAGCGTGCACGTCGCAATCCCTGCTAGTCCATTGGACTGCAATTCTGGCCCGAAAAATACCGCAGAATGGGTTAGGGCATTGCCTGGAGGCGACGCGTACCGATCCACCCTCGTCGGTACGAAAAGAGGCAGATGTGGCGATGGGGGCCGCCACCCATCACGCCAGACCCGTATTAGCGAATCGAAGAGTGGAGAGTGTCAAAAAGGTACGTGGAATGTGAGAGGGGGAACGGAAGCGAAGATGAATGAATTGATTGATGTAATGGATGAGAGATGCCTGGATTTATTGTGTGTAACGTA
Organism: Calephelis virginiensis; assembly: GCA_002245475.1. Classification (NCBI taxonomy): domain Eukaryota; kingdom Metazoa; phylum Arthropoda; class Insecta; order Lepidoptera; family Riodinidae; genus Calephelis; species Calephelis virginiensis. The sequence continues at coordinate 180,545 of NJDC01004136.1, forward strand.
GACTAAGCGAAAGGGTAGTGATACTTTTGATCTCCCCGGTGGCAGGTTGGCTCTTTGGTCTGGTGTATCACAGAGCGATCACGCCAGCGCTGGGGAAGGTAACATTTTATCGTCTCGCTTAGCCTCAGGCCTGAAAGAGTATGGATTGATTGGTCCGAGAC
>NJDC01004136.1:180963-207883 GCA_002245475.1 Calephelis virginiensis
ATCCGAGATAGAGTAGGATTGAAAGAAAGTGTTGATGTTAAAATGCGAAAGGGCATGCTCCTCTGGTTCGGTCATGTGGAAAGAATGACAGATGAAAGATTTACAAAGCAGATATACAATGCGCATGTGGATGGATGTAGATACCCGGGCAAACCAAGGCTGACATTTCACGATCAGATCAATCGGATATTATCCGAGGGTGGTGTCAAGAGTCTCCGAAACCGGCGTGTTTGTATGAAAATGGTTATGAATGTGAAGGAAGCAAGACAGGTTTGTCAGAATCGTAAGGTCTTGCACTCGATACTCTCTGCCTACCCCGTAAGGGACTTGGTATGATATGTATGTATGTACTAAATGTTAGCTAAGCAATAAGTTATAATATTGAAACTGAAATGATAAATCCTACGTCATGTTGAAAGAGGCAGATTTAAAAAAAAACAAACGATTTGTATCAAAGGTTGGTTTAATACTCAAAGACTGCGGTACTCTAACACGTATACCTACACAAAGCACAGATAATGTCGTAGTAAGAACAACATGATGCTTAACATTTATATTCTTGATATTTTGCTGACATAAAACAAAAAGACGTTGTGTAGAAATTTTCTTTAAATATCCACATAAATTAAAATTACCGAAACTACCATTAAAAAGTGATATTTTTATACACGGATAATGTTAAAATCACTGATATAGTAATTCTCATTAAAAAATTAATAGCTTTTTCATTTTCAATTTCGAGTTATAGATCACTCTGAATACGAATTATTTCACAATTTGACACATATGAAATTATATTATAACAAAATGTTCGATTTTACTCATGGACTTATAAAATTCTAAGACACAATTGACAAGGATTTATCGAAGTGAATCTGCTAAAGAACATGATAATGATAACCTACAATAGTAGAACAAATCAATTAGAATTGAGGATAAGAAATGTAGAGAACATCCTAAGTCAATACATATATAGATAATACATATTTTAGATAGATGATACCGGCTGTGAGTACAATACCCTTGACGCTGAGTGTGGCAGTGTAGTTAGTGGTGGCGGCGTGGTTTGCCACGCGGCAGGTGTACTGGCCACTGTGTCGAGCCGTCAGCTCGGGAAACACCAACAGAGAAAATTCATTCAAGCTCTTCTCTTCTATCTGCACAAAACACTATGATCTCACTTACTACTTAAACTTATCCCATAACTTCATATAATACGATTTGGAAGAATAATAAACAAACAAATACCTTTGCGCATTTTTAGAAGAATTGACTTGACAGCTTCATTTATTTATATCATGTGAATAGAATCTATACACTATACTTTAGGTTATAGTGAAACAGCTTTAACAGGTACATTGTAAAAATAAATCAAAACCCCCCCAAAAGTAAAAAAAGTAAAGCAATCCCAGACAAAATATATCCCGTGCGAAACCATTTCGAGAAATTAAAACTGCATGGAAAACGATTCAACCATTTAGGAGTGACAAAGTCACAGACAAACAAACATATCCATATACGCACACAGACAAATTTATGAGTTTTATTTTCCGGGATTTCCCGACGTTACCTAATCTGATGTACTTCAAATCATTTGCTTAAAAGTAATTGTAATTGGAGCCTGAGATAAAAATCGGATGCACACAAAATAAATTGCATGATATTAAATAATTGCCTGATGATTGATCTAAAGTAGCCCTAACTTTTATCCTGGATAGATTATTGAAACTTGACATGAGTAATTGTGATTGATTTAGGGTTTCCTAGATTTCATAAATCTTTTTTATATCTAACTTCCATCAACAAAACAAAGAAACTTAAAAATGACTCACTTGTAGATAAGGTGGCAACGGAGCATTGTCCTTTAACCAGGAGAAATACAAGGGCTTGTCTCCTGACGACACTCCGCACAATACTTGCACTGAACTGCCTTCCGTCAACTCTGACGAAAAGATGAACGGTGATATCTTCGGCGGATCTAGGGACAAAGTTGTGACAATAAATCGATTTCTCCATCATTTCTTAATAAATTTTACTTTTTTTTATTTTTATTTAAAAAAGCGTACTTCTGAGGTGGTCCCATTGCCACCAAGTCTTGGCCTAATTTTGGATTCGTAAGAAAATTGAGTAAAATACTTATGTACTACATATATACATACATACGTATCTTCACGTCAAGTCCCTTACGGGGTAGGCAGAAAGTATCGAGTGCAATACCTCACGATCCTGACAAACCTGTCTTGCTTCCTTAACATTCATTACCCTTTTCATACAGACACGCTGGTTTCGGAGACTCTTGACACCACCGCCGGATAATATCCGATTGATCTGATCGTGAAATGTCAGCCTTGGTTTCCCCGGGTACCTACATACATCCACATTTGCATTGTATATCTGTTTTGTCAATCTTTCATCTGTCATTCTTTCGACATGACCGAACCAGAGGAGCATGCCCTTTCGCATTTTAACACCAACACTTTCTTTCAATGCCACTCTTTCTCGGATTTCACTGTTACGAATGCGGTCAGCGAGCGTTGCACCACATATTTTCCATAGTGCTCTCATTGCGACCGCATTTATCCTACTTTCATGCTCTTTCTGACATACACAACTCTCGCTTCCGTTGGAACCGTTGGAAACGTTGGAATAAGCACAGAATTATGCAAAGCGAGTCTAGCTTTTTCACTCAAAACCTCGCTTTAGAATAGCTTACCCAACGCTCCATTCACACTATTCCCTGCACTCACTCTCCTCTCTACATCCGCGGTGTCCTTCCATCCCTGCTAAAAGCACAACCAAGATATACAATTTCATTCACTCGTTCCAGCACTACATCATCAACCAAAACTCTTACATCCGTTTTGGCTACGTCTCTTTCAAACACCATTATTTTGGTTTTCATCGCATTCAAATGTAAGCCCCTTTCTTTACAATCTCCTTCCATAACTGTGACCAGTGTTGCAGCTCAGATGATGTAGAGCCCAAAAGTACAGCATCATCTGCATAAAGAAGGCAGTTCACCACTTAGTTTTTTTTTAAATGACTAATTTGTTGCTAATCTTACGATTTTTTACAATTTGACGGCACTTTGTGGGCTGAGCAGAGTGCTCAGCCCGAATACCACTTAGTCACCCATACGCATTCCCACATTCAATGATCTTTACCTTTGAAGACATCTGTCCAAATATAAGATAAACAAGCGCGCTGACAACACACAACCCTGCTTGACGCCAATATTAACATCAAACCAAGGCGATATGTTGCCATCCATCCGCACGCATGCTTCACAGTCTAAAGACATTGACTGCACCGCACGCAGCAGGGACCCGACTATCCCATAATCTGGCAATATGTCCCAAAGTTCCTTACGTACAACCTTATCAAACGCTTTTTCGAGATTCACAAAACCGCACAAAACCTTCTGACCCACAGCTAGATGCTTCTCTACAATGTTGCGGAGCGAAAACACTTGATCCGTACATCCTCTTCCAGACCTGAAACCACCTTGAGCCTCCCATACTGTTCCATCGGATATCCCTTGCATCCTCCTTTCAACTATTTTTCCATACACTTTTTGATCAGTTTATCAAACTAATGGCCCTGTAACTTGTACATTTCATGCGTGAACTCTTGCCTTTATACAAGGGCACGATGAGCGCACGTCGCCAGTCTTCCAACGTTTGTTACAAAGAAACCAGAAACAGTCCCGGACGGCAGGACCACCAAGTTTGGTCATCTCAGCTGTAACAATATCTACTCCCGCAGCCTTACCATATTTTGTACTTCTTATCGCACATTCAACTTTTTCCATCATAATGCCGTCAGATGCCTCCGCTATTTCCGAGTCATATGAATACTCGAGCCCAGCGGTAGCATCTTGAGCACATTCATATATATATCTCCATAAAATTCATTCCACCATTTTAACACGTCATGCGTGCTTCTAAGAATATCACCACTATTATACTTAATTCTATTCATTCTGGAGGCAGACGAACAACTCCGAGACTTCTTCACCTCCCTCCAAAAGAGTTTGGTGTTCATCTCGAAGTTGTTAGCCAACTTCTCTTCTAGTTTCATACTTTCCCTTTCACGCTTCTCTTTCACTAAGTGTTTGGTGATATTCTTGCAACAACGGTACGTTTCTTTCTTTAAATCTTTCATAGTGTCATTTGACTGCAAACATGCTACATAGTCTAGCCAAGCTTTCTTCTTTCTTTCAACTGCGTCTTTTACCTCCTCATCCCACCATGCGTCACCATTCATAGACTTGTGCATCTTTGCACTCCCACATACCTCTTTCGCAACATCAACCATACTATATTCCAAAACATTCCAACAGTCATCCACGTCTAAGTCCGCGGTAGGCACACACTATTCAGCCTGTCTTGGACTTGACTCTCATACATGCTTCCTACACTCGGGTCTTGCAACTTTTCACTCTTAATCCTTTCAAGCACTCCAAATGGAATACGTACTCGCCAGTGCCTCCACTTCTTAAACAGACCCCTAAACCGGCTAATAACCAAGTAGTGGTTCGTGTTAAGAGTTGGGCCTCTGAAGGCTCTCGTGTTCATTAAACACTTCCGGAGGCGACTATCAACCAAAATCAAATCTATCATACTCATTTGATCATTACCTCTTTTTTTCATTAGATCTTATATACTAATACTTTATATTTGTGCAGCTAGACGATATAATCATCAAAACTGAAGTCTGTTTTTGAAGTTTGATTGCGTTTTAATTGTTCATAAAATGTTTTACAAATTAAATAATATAACAGAAGTTCCACACGGATTGAAACATTGGCTGTAAAAATTGGTTGGCAACCGTGTGGAAAGTAGATTTAATCCTAATTTTGATTTGACCTTGGATAGTTCGCCCGTGTTTCCGGTCGCCGTGTACCGCGGCGTCAGCAGGTCTAATTTTACCAAACTCAGACTAGTTATTTTCTAAGTGTAAACTTGTAAATTACTCTTGTATAGCCGTATTTACGATTTATTCACATAAAATTAACGTATTCTGAAGATAAAAGTTATCGCGGTTGTTTGTTGGCTTATTGTACTCGTTTATTGTCTTTAAACTTATACTAAAAGATATGAGGAAGCTATCATGCTACATTTAAAAAAAATATTTCGGGCACTAAAAACGATGAATTTAAAAGTCGAAAATGCGTAGGAAAAAAAATAGTTGCGATAACGAAGGCTTCAAGAGAAGTTTTCGATTATGAATAATCTATATCATTAGTTCACAATTGACTAGCAAGAACAGATGTTTGATGACCATGATACAGTTAAATATACGCCTACGGGCCTGGAGACTTACAAGGAGTAATGTATATACTTTCGATCATTCTCTCTATTAGACGAAGCCACAGATAAAGAAAAACGTTATTCTAAAGAATAGTTAGTTAGACAGTTGATAAATGAAGAAAACAGCTAATGTCTGTTAATTTGTTCAAAAGTAAATGTATCGAATAATTAATTACGAGTATAAGTGTCGCTATTCACAGATAATGTCAATATTTGTGGAATTGGCCCTTATTTAAAAATGCGTAGATTACAAGACATTTGCACTGTGTCAGGAAACGGATAAAGATATCTGCTTGCGCATGTGCGTTTATATAAAAATCCCGTATGGTTGAAACAGGAAAGTAAATTCATACTTGAAAAATAATTGTAAGTAACTAGAACAGAAATAATGAATACAGAACAAAAATAAAAGTAAAAACATAACTAGAACTGTGTTCTAGTGGTGACTTCCAACTGAAGCAAAACAGAAAAATCTATGCCAAACTCGTTCAAAAGTCAAAGTAATATTGAATGTTTTCTTTGACTGTCGTGGTGTTGTGAACAAGAAATTTTTGCCAGAAAGTAAAACGGTAAATAAAAAGTATTACTTGAGCGTTAGGTGGGGCTTAGGAGGGCAAATTAGACGAAAAAGGCCAGATTTATAGAAAGAAAATTCATGGATTTTGCACCACAATGATGCGCTTGTGCCTGCACAATATTGGCTATCACAGGGAATTTGCGACTAGAACTAAACTGTATCGTGGATACAGCATTTAAAAAATGTTTTGATGATTGGATTATTCGTTAACGTAAGTATATCGTTTCTGAAGGAACATATCGTACTTTGAAGATGATGAAATTAATTTTGTTGAATAACAAATAATTTGTGTGTTATTGACCTTTACCCGGAAACTGCTTTCTTGACAGAGTAGTACAATTAATAATAAATAAGGTAAAATTACACACCTTTCATAAATAAATGTTTTGTATATACTACATGAACCTTACTCCGTATATCGAATACTTTTCTCTAATTTATTACTCAAATAAAAATTTGTAATAAGTGACTTAGCTTAAGGACACTCTTGATGCTAGATCCACTGTTGTAGGTAGATAATATTTCAATCAAATACTGTGATTTTAAGATTATTCCAGAAAAAAGTTTTTTCTTGTTATGTTTCACCTAAACTTAAATTATGAAACATGCTCATATTATTGCACGAATCAAAAGTATATAATATTACAAATACATTGAATCTGTTTAAAAATTACTTTAAATCAAAAATAATATGTTTAAATTAAAGAAAAAATCTTTTATCTAATCTTTTTATAGAAATAGGTTAAAGATGGAAGTCGTTTCAACTTGCAAAAAATCTTAAGAAATAAACTTGAGCCAAGACATTTTGTCAAAAAAAGGTACTAACTGGCTACTTAAAATCCAGTGACGACAGATGACGTAAAGACATCTTCTTCTACCAGTAAAATATATCGGGTGTATTCTGCATAATTTTCGACATCAACTTACATTCTCTAACACGACCAAAACTTTCTATTGTGAACACCTGTGTCGTAACAGAAATAGGGAGTTGAATTTTAAAATATACTTTTACAGTTAATGTCTACGTCTTAAAACCTTACGTGCTACGTACGTCTTACGTGTTTGAAACCTTAAGTTTCTAACACTAGAGATGTTGCCAGTGCTTTAATAGAAAACTTTCATTTACACTTTTATCTTCTTAATGGTCTAATTGTAGAAAATTTTCAAATACGTAACTTATTATTTACCATCATACCGATCTGATTCGAAACATCCTGCAATTCTGTCCAAGGAATGAAAAATTTCTTAAAATTTTTATCCCATATTTCCAACAGGGGATCGTTGGGGTTTAGTTTTGAAAAACTATTCCTTAAATAATGTCATAATAATAAATCGGCATAAGAAGAATACGTGGGCGAAATTTTAAGTTTCTAGTCAAGAAGATTTAGTTTGCATTTATATAGAATTTTTATTTTATTGTTTGAGACTCTTGCGATTTGAATTTTCAAAGACTTCAAACATGTTCTTCATCATTTATACCATAAGAAATTTCGTGGAAATATATTAAAGGAATAAGAAGATTCATTCATACAAAATAATATCATACCTTTAGCTCTCTTGGGAGCTACATCTTCTAAAATGCTGCGTTACGTCATACGAGAAATATATGTGTATAAAATTTTAGGCTGTGTACCCAAAGGCCTGTATGAAAACCAGATTGTGGTCTGCATTCAATGAAAGTTATAGAAATTAAGAATTTTTATACATTAAAACATTTAAATCGCAGCACTTATTTTCATTTTTTTAATATTTTTGATAGGTTTCATAATTTACTACAAATAAATTTAAACTTAGATTCATTTTGATCCCATCTAGCGTACTTTACCACCGTTTCCGACCGTAGCCAATCAAGAGAAGAAACGGCAAAACGATCTCCCCATATAAATCGAAAAGGTGACGTACTTTGAACAACAATGTCGAGATGCGCGGTGGCAGTGTCGGGAGGATCACCGGGTGCGGCGGCCGAGCACACGTATTGTCCGGCGTCGGTTGGCAGCGCCGGCGACAAGCGCAGCGCCGCCCCCCGCGCGCCCGCCCGTCCCTCGCCCAGCACCGCGCCGCCTACCCGACGCCACCACACTGAACTGCGGACAGATGTATCGTAAGCTGACCCTGACTTACCCACTGTGTGAGCTTCGCAAGGACGATTCAAAACTATCCACTTCTTTTATATAACGTTATATCAAACTAAACTTAAACTGAACACAACTGTACAAAATTTGCCAATTAAGTGTTTTAATTTTACATAAATATCTCCTACGTATTTTTAAACTCATTGAATCACTATGAACAAGTACCTTTATGCCCTGAACCGATGACACAGCAGTATCATAATTACTTGTGTCATGATTTCAAGTATAATTCGCTGCTACATCCATTGTTTGTAAGAGTTTATTACATACAAAAATCAAGGTGAAGTTGCACCACCGCTGACGTTCCAGTTACTAAAACCCAAATCTTCCCTGACAGGTCTATAACAAAATTTATTTAAACTTTGATATAGAAATGATTAGTGTCAAATGCACCTCTATGGACCTGATTGGATATCCAGCGTATGGGCATAGCACGGTCAGGTTCTCGCCAGCAACCGCACGCACCATACTCATCGGCCGGACCACTGGTGGCCCTGAAACAACGTATTTTATTACTCTCATTAAATTTACATAGTTATAGTCAATAGTTATTGTCAGAATCAGTATACATTCAGTCAAAAAAGTATCAGGAATGGCTTATTTGTTTGTGGTTCCAAATTATTATTTTTGTATTTTTTGTTGTTAGATGGGCACTACTCTTTGTATTGCGAAATGCATAATGGACAAAAATATCAAACAAAGAGTTTGCCTTAAATTTTGCTACACCGATGAAATTTCATGTTCGGAGTCAATGAAAATGCTGCAGAAGGTTATGGTGATTCGACTTCATCAAAAGCTCGTTTATGAGTGAAATCAAGAGTTCTAAAGCGGTCGAGATGTGATGAAAATTTGGCTCGTTCTGGTAGGCCGACATCCTAATTACTAATCATTTGGAAATGAAAACTGCTGTCGCTTTGCTAGTCCTGATTTTTTTCCTAAAACTTAATCGCATGAGAGTCGCTGAGGATATGCTAGAAGGAGCTAATTTCAACCAAAATTCGTAAAGCGTATTGTCCCTAGTGACAAGACGCGCCTTTCAACTGAAACGAAACCCAAAAAAAACCAGACAAACTGTTTCAAAAGTCATGTTGAATGTTTTTTTTTTGCCAGTAAGTCAAACTGTAAATGAGGAATTAAGCTTATGCGCCGATTAAGATAAAATTTGAAGAAAAAGGCCAGACTCGTGAATAGAAAATTCTTGAATTTTACACTACAATAATGCGCCTTCACAAAAGACCATCATTGTGAACTAGTTTTAACCAAACACTCAACAATTAACATCGAGCATTCACAATATTCACAAGATGTAGCTCCAGCCGACTTTTTTCTTTTGCCTAAACTCAAATTACCACTTTGCAGCACTTGTTTTCAATCGGAACACAGTTTCTGAACCAGTGTTTACGAATAACAAACAGTTTCATGGTATTACTTTTTTCCCGGTACTTTTTGACGGAAAAGTATAATACTCTTATAGAGAACTCGGATCTAGTTGTTGTATTACTCTACATGTTATCCTATGGATATTACGAGTATTATATTAAGTGTTTTGCTTAAATTATTTCAATGACTAACCATATATGTTGAGGCGGGCTGAGTGTTTGACAGTGCCATGCGGATTGACAGCGCGGCAGGTGTAGAGCCCACCATCTTTAGACGTCGCTGCTGTCAGGTTCATCACTGATACCACCTCGCCTTGCATTGACGCTTCCTCGTTGATGCTATACCTATTTATTTTGTATTATGTCATTGATGGATAAAAGTTCCATTTTGCACGGTACCATTTGCATAGCTGTTAGCCTTATTGACAATAAGAAATAAACAGTAACGATTGTATAAAAAAAGTGTAACAATACGTTTTCTGTACATTACGTTACTTTTACAAAGATTATATTATATTTTAAATATATATATATATATATATTACTAGGAAGGTATTTATTATATTATATTCGGAGGATAAAGTAGCCGGTAAACTTACTTTTGCTCGAGGCCTAACATCCCGGCTTCAGGTTGGCAACGCACCATTACCACCTTTGGTGTCTCTGGGAGGCGTGAATTTCTTGCCATCAGGAAATCCGTCTGCTTGTTTGCCTTCCAATATCATAAATATGTATATTGAGAGTTTATTGAAATTGAAATCAATAAATACTTGATTAACTCAGATTAGTTATCTAAAGCTTCGATTTGATTTGACAGGGACTAAGTAACTGGTATTACCAGTAGAGATTGGAAGGCAAAGGAAATAGATAGGTGGAAAGAGCGCGCTGTCTTTGACTTGAACGGTGCAAAATCATTACCGAATATGTGTATATGCTTTATAAAATCAGTTACCGAGGGCGGTATTTCCAAATAATTATGACTTAGGGACTAATGCCTTAAAGGTGTTTTACTCCTGGTGTTGCGGATGTCCGTGGGTGGCGGTGATCACTTTCCATCAGGTGACCCACTTGTTCGTTTGCCTCCTCTTGTAAAAAAAAAAGTCAAGATTTTAATGCAATATTTCACATTCGGAAGACTTAGTGTAAGACATTTATTTAAATAATTGTATTAATAATACAATAATAATAATGCAACACAATAAGAATAACAATCTTTCTGTAGGGATTATCGGCTAATCGGCTAGATCTACGTATGTTTTATGTGCTTCTGTTGTTGCAAGACTGTCGTTAAATGTTATGGTAATATAATAACATTTTTAATTATTTATACGGGATACTCACGATCTCTTTTTAATTAAAAATGTTATTAATTCGCGACGATTTAAGTTTAAAATCTTATGGTAATATAATTTCAGGTGTAGTGGCGGTAAAGTTTGATAAAGATTGAAGGCAGGTTTGTCATACTTGTGACGTTGAAGGTAGCGGTCGAGTGGCTGATAGTCGATCAGCCAATGGAGCCGCGGCGGCGGCACGCCGGCAGCCCCACACCGAAGAGTCACGCTTCCACCAGCGCGCAACGCCTGCTCTATGAACGTGTACTGCAGCTCCGGCGGGGATTCTGGTAATATTCGCAAAATATTAACTTGTAGTATCTACAATTTGACAAAGCAAATATACAATGCGAATGTTAATAGATGTAGGTACCTGGGCAGACTTAGATTGACATTAGATTATGAAATCACTCGAGTATCATCCGAGGGTAAAGTCAAGAGTCTCCGAAACCATTGCATTGATACATTAATTAAATCTAAATTTCATTTTTTTCTGCCACCCACAAATAAAATTGCGATCATATATATATATACCTATACATAACGAACACATTTCATTGAGTATTTTTCGGAAGGATTTTTTAGGTTCCTCCACGTAATAATATGTTATATTAGTCATGCGATATTATGTAACACTAAATTATTACCTACTTTCCAAAACGTCAAATAGTGACTTGATAATCAATTTGGTGTCGGTTTTTATAGTCTTTCTGTGCTTCAGTCACTGAACAAATTAAAAAAATAACACATTAACAAATATTTCATTACTTATTTGAGAGGTTCCTAAGAAAAAAGTACCTTCACGCTCGTATTCCCGGAGAGTTAGGCAGAGGCATTACAACAGCTTTCACGACCAGCCGAAGACACTAAGTCCCAGACTGACACATATCCAATCCTGAGTAACGTTGATTTTATTAGAAAATCAAATAAATACATATTTATTTTTGTAGTGCAATCCAAAGATCGAACCCGGGATTTTAGAAATTAGAATCTAATCTAATGCTAATGGAAAAAAAAACAGAAAACACAGAATATGTGTTCTTTGTTGCCTCTAGTCTCTTTAGCCTAATCTTGTTTCAGAACATAAACAATACATAACTATATAAAATAGTATTCCTGGACAAATTACACAAATTGATCTAACCCCAAAGTAAGTGAATCATATATTTTTGCTATGGTTGTTAGACAACAATACTAATCAATATAAATACTTTAAAATATACCAGTACATATATTATACTAGCAGCCCATCTCGGCTTCGCACGGGATGTATCTTCACGCCAGATTCCCGAAAAGGTTTTTGCTCGGGTATTAGAATTTTGTAATCTATACTATTAATTGCCTTTGTCGTGTAGCGGTCTGGCGTCGGACTTGACTTTTCGAGGTCCCAGATTCGATTTACAGGTCGGGCAACAAGAAAAAGTAGAAAATGTTTATTTTCAATTTTCTAATTTAACGTTGCCCGGGACTTTATATGTTGGCGATAGGCTTACTACCTATCACATTGTAGGACTTAGTACATTCGGCTAGCCGTGGGTGTTCTGGTTGTGTCTCTGTCTAAATTTGCGGAGATATGGGATAAGCACTTTTGGAAATCCTAACAGCAAAATTTTGAGTATTGAATAATCCCCAAAAAAATTAATACTACTGTTCGTTTAATGTGGTAACTACACATTAAACAAACGGAATCTTCCAGGGCTAGAGTGTCATGAGCGTTGACTGCAGGCATGGAACAGATCAGTATTAAAGTTCATAAGGTAGTTTCAAGAAAAATAAAGTTTTTTATTATGTTCCGACCCTACATCAAGTTCATTTTCATCCTCTGTCTCATTGCTGCGCAGAAGACATAGCTGTGTTGCGCAGCAGAATGATGAAAGTGTTGAGATCTTTTTCTCGGCATTTTTTAATTAATAAGTATATAACATATATCTTTGCGAGAATGTAAATTATTGGAAACTTTTAAATTACTATACGATAAGATATCGTCTGTCCACGGTAAAAGAATTACCCTTAAATACTTCAAAATAAAATAATGTATCTATTTAGATACGGAAGTAAACAAAAATCTTATTTATCTAAAATTTTGGAAAAAAATAAATTTAAAAACTAGTTTACCTTCCGTAAGGAGGCGGCCACGCGCATACCTCACGTCTGATCGCGCGGTCGATAGACTACAGTTACAAAAACCTATTATTCTTATGACCATAGTGTTTTCTTTCTTTGCAGCGCTAATTGGCCCCTTACTGCTGACGACTGCTCATTTATGCGCGCTGTACTCGATTATTATTTTGCTGTGATATTATTTTAAATCGAATGATGTCAAGGGCAATTTAGTTTTAAATTGAATAGGTGTGACGAATAAGGTATTTATTTGGATAAGGATTGATAGCATGTTTATAAAAACAGCTTTGTAAATAATTCATTATTTTAAAACGAATTTAGTTATAGTAAAAAAAGGTAATTGTGAATTAACATTAATATGACAGAAATATGTTTTGGAGACTTTTTAAATAACTTTTAAGGAGAAACTATTCTGTTATATATGAAATTTGTGAAACTTTAACCATTTGCGCAGAGCATGCAGCAGAAACTCTCAATAGGAAAAAATCGCTAGATTATAAAACATTCTTCATTCGCACTTTGTCCTTACTGGTCGTAGAGTGATTATATATTGCCTGGCCTATTATATATGGCTTTTCTTGATAAATAGTTTACCTAACAAAGAAGCTCTCGAAAAAACTAAGGCCTAAGGCTGTTGTGGATGAAATGAAGAACCATATTCTTGAATTCATCATCTTCTTCTTTTTTTATATAAAAAATAATTGCTGTTAGTTAGTCTCGCTAAAACTCGAGAACAGCTGAACGGATTTGGCTGGTCCAGGTTTCGAATTATTTGTGGAAGCCCAGAAAATGTTTAATATATTAGAAAAGCAAAACAACACTATGTTTTCCTTTACAAATGTAACGGGTGGAATGAAGTTCGCTGGGACAGCTAGTCTTGTATATGTATATAATCAATTGCTGTTTGTTGGTCTCGCTAAAATTTAAGAATGGCTGGGCCGATTAGATATTTTTGGTTTTGAATTATTTGTGGAAGATAACGAAAAACAACATGTTGATTTTTCTCACACAAACTGAACGGGTGGAACGAAGTTCGCCGGGACAACTAGTTGAATAATAAAAACGATGAAGGAGTGAACATAAAGCAGGAGTTTTTTCTGACAATGATAGATGAACAAGTAGATCAAGTATTGACGGATACACCAGTGGTTCTAAATATACAATTTGTGGATCACCTCCACGGCAAATGAACGATCTGACTAAAGTGGATACTAGGCTAGAAAATTAAAATGCATATTAATATGGACTTTCTACATTGCATGCCTGGATTTAACGTAAAGAAATGAAATTACACATATACAACCTCTCTCTTCAAACATAGCCACAAGTGAAGAAAACAAAAGACAAAGGCAGGAAAAAAATATATTATATAGTACACAAACTTTTTGGGAGGAGCAAGGATTAATAATTGACAAATAAGTGGTAGTACCAATGACTGCTAGAAGATTTCTTTACAATGCCTACAGTTCTGCTGAAATCATACGAGTGGATGCTAATTTGATGAATGAAAAGGTTATAGGCATTTTACAAGGTCTTTGTTTAGGTGTAATGATAAATGCCGAAAAATTTGGAAGTTATGCAAATGAAACTGCAAGGATTGATGGTATAAGTAATTATGAATGGTGCGACATGCCATCATCAGTTTCACCTACATTACGCCAGAAAGTGCTCAAGATACGTGACAAATAAACATGTATTTCATACACGTCTCAATAAGTCAGATCCGTACATCTTCAGCACTAAACAAACGAATATCGCCTCTGTGGCCTAACGGTCCGGAATTGGACTTGACTTCTTGAGAGGGTTTGATTTTAGGTTCGGGCAACCAAAAATGAAAAATTTGGATTTTAAATTTTCTAATAAAAATAAAGTAGCCCGGGATTGGATATGTGCTCGGCGAACCTACTGCACCACCAACCAAATTGAGGAACTTATTGTCTCGGGCATGAATATGCTTTTCTTTCAACAAACAAATCTTGCCTCTTAAACATTATGGTGTAGAAGGTAGATGATATATAGACAGCAACTCCACCTACCGGGTTCAATTGTTTTTTTGAATCATACAAGAAACCACCGAAGTACCCTAAAATGTTAACTCAATCGGTTTAGCCGTTTAAAGGTTATGTGAAATAGGTAATTAGGTACATACGGAAGGATAATTTTTGCTACCCAGTGTCCTTTTACCCGCTGCCCAGTGGGAATGGGTAAAAAGTAGCCTATATTCATTAGAGATAATGTTGTCTTCCAATGGTAAAATAATTGTTAATCCAATTCTATTCAATACAAACTGACAATCAAATCTTTCCTATTTTTAATTAGTGTATCTACTCATATAAAAATTACATATTTGGTATAAACGTTCTGAATAAGTTCGTACAGTACATATATTACAGATTGTTTTTTACATGTATAGAAAAAATATAAGATAAGCATAATACGTGTCTGTGAAACCGTGGGAACACACATACAACATTTCGACCCAATCGGTCAAGCTATTCAGTAGTTGACATACCGACAGTAGCGCTTCTCAGCACAGCAGGGCAAATCTTCGCTTCCCCCGTTATCCTATTACCCGGAGGAATGAAGTATTTTATTGCGGTAAAAATTATCCTTATTATCAGGCATAATGTGGGCTTCTAATGTAATAAAATATTTTTGAATCGGTTTCAGTAGTTTCGGAGCGTATTCAATACAAACAATCAAACAAATAAACTAAGCTTTATCTTTATTATTAGCATAGATTAATAGTTTAAGTTATATTACCCGGGCAAATATTTAATATATCTGCTATAGAGAAAGAAAATATATCACTTCTAGGTCAGTTGAAAGTAGCATTGAAATATCCTGCATTGATTTGCAAGATCACATCATAGTCTGTGTGTATAGGCCTCCTAAAGGTGAAAATGCCAATGAAAATTTTGATACATTTGAGGCAGTAAGGGAGGACGTATTAAAATTACTAAGTAAGAAAAATAATTTCTAATTGTACGTGGCAACCTAAACACAAATCTTCTTGAAGTTACTAGCTTCTCAAGAAGACTTATTGCTTTATTTAGCTCATTTAGTTTAGCAGAATTATTTAATAAATCAACACGAATAACAGATACTACAGCTACTCATAAAAAATTACTACATTAATACACATACAGATTCAGAACCATCATTGAATCTCGTTTAGAATAGTTTAAAAACGAATTTCGGATCTACAGTCAAATGTTAGTTTAATTTCAAGAACGACAATCTTTGAGGAGTTTTTTAATATTTTAAACGATGAATTTAAAAAATCTTTTAAACTAACCAATGTTTCTAATAAAACGAAACTTAAATTTAGTAATTGGGCAACGCCTGGTATCTAGAAAAGTCGTAATACTTTATATGACCTGTACGCCCAAAAGTCTCATTATCAAAATATTTATTTTTTAGAATATTATGTCAAAAAGTATCCAAATTTATTCAGGCAAGTTTGTCTTGCGGCCAAAGCTTTACATATAAGAAAAGAAATCAAAGATAATAAAAATAAGATAGTTGTACAAATGTTGCGACTAAAAAAAAACATATAAGTGTTTTTTTAAACATAAAAGTTTTCTGAAAATGAAAAAAAATATAGGAAACAAATTTTAAGAACTATGTCAAAAATAACGAGAAAAGCTTATTACAAGATTGAGGAATATTTTGCTGACAATTCAGTTTGGACAAGTTAAATTTTAATATAACGGGGTTTCAGAATTAAATTCAACTATCTCAATGTTATTCTCCATTTTTTATTGACATTTTTAATTTTTTTTTGATATACATATATTTTTTCAATTTTTACTTATAAAAATACTAGCTGATCCGATCCGGCAAACGTTGTTTTGCCATATAACTAATTAAATGACGATTGATCAGTTATCGATCTGGGACAAAAATGATTAAATTACTAAAATGACTATTAAAAAATAGGGGTTGGCGATAAAAGGATGAAAATTTAGGGTTGTGTGTACTTTTATATGCTGTATCATTAAAAAAATAAAAACAAAAAATTTTGTCTGAAAATTACAAAAAAAAAAATTAGGGGTGGAACATTTAGGGAGATGGCAAATAGATGCTGGCCGATTCTCAGACCTACTCAATATGCTCACAAAATTTCGTGAGAATCGGCTTAGCCGTTTCGGAGGAGTTCAAGTTCGAACCCCGTGACACGAGACTTTTATATATTAGGTAATGTTTATATTTGTTTTAAATTATAATAACACGCTATTTCATAATTTATGTTATGTTATTATTAAGTAAGGCATTATTGACTTTCAAAAAATGTACTCAGATACTTATTTTGAATAAAAATGGAATGAAATGAAAAATAGCCCATGTTCATCAGCGATAATGTCGGCTTTTGATTGTCAAAGAATTTTTCAAATCGGTCCAGTAAATTCGGAGCTTATTTAATACAAACAAAAAATCAAATATTTATTCTTTATTATTAGAAGAGATAAATACCCAGACGCGGAAATACAGATATCTACGTTCATCACGCAAACGCTTGTCTTCACTGGCAGTCAAGCTCGAACCTTGTGGTTAGTCGAAGGACTTAGGCGCTTAAAATTTGCACGCGTCAAATTAATTTGACTTTAATGAAGAATTCACTCTGTGACAGATGTACTCGTATTATACGTGTCGAATATATACTTGTAAATATATTTGATATTTTCCATCGTCGGCGCTTGGTAAAACTTCCAAATATTCATATTTTTAAAGAAAGAAACACTTGTACTGTTTTACTTATCACTTATAATTTATTACTTTGTAATTAGTAGCCTACCGGTTTCGCTTATACAGCATCATCAGGGCTAAAACTTAAACTCTGAAACTTGATATATAATACTTGTAAATGTTAGTGTGGTCCGCCGGGTCACCGACAAAAGCGATTAGGGATCAGTGACACAATCAATTCGGCAGTTTATTATAGTTAAGTGTTTGGGTCGCCGTGCGCGGTCCTGTCGGGCCCCACACCATATAATATAGCAGCCAATAGGCGAATGGCTTTTGCTCAATTTCAAATCATCAATTTGACAAACGAGTGTAACCGCAGCACCTCGCGACGAACGTTTTCGCTGATTGATTTTGATTCGTGCCACGATCAATGGTTTTTGCGCACGGCTGAAACGATCCCATTAATTTAATCAAACACACATTAACATCTTACTGATAAATATTGCTGAAAATGTTAATTTAAGTTTTATTTTCATTTTTAAAGGACATTGCGAAGGCAATTCAGCAAACCCAATGTTGTATTAAAGATTTCACAATATGTGACAACCTAATTTTTTTAGAGATGCATAAAATGGAACCGTCCGTATGTCTATTCGTTCGTTAGTTTACTTTATTCTCACTTTCACAAATCTAAGTTTTACTTTCTGCAATCAACACATTCTAGACAACTTCGTTCCAATAACAATCCTATTCTCCAAGTACCTTTCTGTAGCCCTGATTTCCTCTAAAAATCGTTTTCTTCTCAAGCCATAGAACTTTGGAATGTACTCTTCAATTAATTAAAAACTGTTCAACGTTTTCCCTTAAACGTAACCTTTCTCAACGTATTTGGCAGACTACAAGTATCAGACAATCCTTTTTTTAATTTGTTTACTCACTAAACACGTAATATAATATCATATTGGAAACATATTGGAAAAACCACAAAGGTTTGAAATATTAAGTACCATTCGTCATTTAATATCTATGTCTAGTTATTTTTCATTTATTTTTCATTTTGTTTCTGTAGAAAGAAAAACTAAATAAATAACAAAGTTGAAAAAGTAAAAGATTTATCAAAAATGAAGTATGTATCACTTATTGGCAATTTTAATATCATAAGATATACAGTTTTTAAAAATTATTATATTTGCTAAAAATTGCCTTAATTTATTACAGGTGTGTTTTATGTGATTTTTAAAATTAAATTTAATATCAATCGTCAAACCAAGATTTTTGTGAGTACCCACTAATTCAATAATTGGCAGTTGCATAATCTACCATTACTTCAATTCCATTTTTGGAGACAAATATGTTATGGGTTACAATACTATTAGAGTAAGAAAACTCGTTACATGGAGATTTAATTACTAATAATTTAGATTTTTTCGGTTTGGAATCAGAATCAGAATAATATTTATTCACGTGAACCACACAAGTAGTACTTGTGCGTTTCGACATTTTTTAAAATCACCACTGCATCGGAATCGCGGCCACACACTGAGAAGATCTGGTGAAAGAAACTCAACGAGCTTGTCTGTTTTCAATACAATACAATAATAATACTAGTTACAATATAAAATAGACAAGTTGAGATTCATGGTACCATTTAATTAGATTATAAATACCAGATTTCATTAATTCAAATGCTTTTTGAGAATCTTTATGAGCCACAACTAGACACGTATCGTCAAAAACTGGTAATAGGTGCTGTAGTAGACATATTATTTATTCATACTGTTAACACAATTTTATAAAAAATGGACAGAACCCAGGACTGATCCTTTGAGCAGTGCCTGTTAACCTCTATAGACTCGCTAAACTAGTTGCGTAATTTAACCGAGTATGCACAATTTTGCAGATAGTATTAACAACGTGAAAGCAGTGGACCTCATATACCACAATCATCTAATTTACATGCCAGCTGCTTAAGATTGAGGGTGTCAAAGGCCTGCGAAAAATCAATAAACAAAGCCAAACCCTAGCGTTTTTTTGCCTAAGTGCCAGTTAACTTCATCTGCAAATTTTACTAACAAACTAGTTGCAAGCTTGACACCCAAATTGGTTCTTAAAAATGAGATCATTCCTTTTATAAAAGTTATGAATTTGTTGACAAATATATTTTTCTACTATCTTATCTATTGAAGTAAGGAAAGTAACGGGCCGATAGTTGAAGTAATCATCATATTTCTCCTTCTTAAATATTGATCTAACACATTTTCTACGATTTTAATATAAGAAATTTTAATGCTAACTACCCCTTGCGATTTACTCGAATTTAAAGTTTTAAAAATTTTATATATTTTCTCTGATGAAGCTTTCTGGAAATGTAAGATATGTTGATTTAGTACCTAATTTAATATTAAAATCTGGAAGTATGTTCTTAACAGCGTCATCAAAACAGGAAGCAAAGTTGTTGGCGATGGTTTTAATGGAAAATCACACAACATTGAACGCTTTGTTAATTGCTGAATCGATTGACGTTGTTAATTTTCCTAGCATTTGAATAATAATTTTGTACATTTCTTCAGGATTATGAAAGTTCTTATTGATTTCGTAATACTTTGTTCCTTTTTTTATGATATTCTAAGCGTACTTTAAGTAATTTGTACTTGATAATATTGTAAGCATCGATAGATTATTTTTTGTAATGCTGCACGTTATAACTCGTAATCATTTTATTTTTTACGACATGCTGTATAAACTTGAACGGTGCATCGTGAATGCATGTAAAAAATAACTAACGAGCTAGTAAGGAATGGATAAACAGTTATAAAATTTCCCTTACTAATAAAATTCTCCAACTCGAGTACCCATATTAATGTGCATATATTTTAAAATAAAAATAAATAAACTAAAATGCCTCCAATATTGTTTTTTTAATTATACCAATATATTACAGGTCTTCAAAGTTTGTCACTGACAAATTAATTTGTTGCATAGAATCGAATATAAAAGAATTTGCTACCATTACTTTCCCGCACACAATTTTTACGGTTTTTACATCAAATAAATCGATAAGATTTACCAAATTTTACTTTTCATCTCATACAGAAGAGTTTTTAAATGTTTAGTGAGGGCTTTTCTAATATGTATATATGATCTTCAGCTTTGCTTTAGGGGTATCCGGCAAAAATGCACCTACTATAAGACACTTTCTTTCCAGCGTCGATCCTTTGCTTCTGCGCATTTCATTTTAAAAAGAATCAACCCCTATCTATTTCTTAACCGAGGTAGAAGTTGTGATGAAAGTACGTCCTCCGTGCTTACATTTGAATTAGAGGCAATCAGTTGTAAAATCATATTCAAGTCATTGATGCCTATGTCGGGTATGCCAGCCACTTCTAAAGAATTAGAAAAGGTTTTTTTGTTCATTTTTTTTTATTACTTCTTTAATGAAGATACTCTAAGCTCAAGATTTTTATTTTAGTCAGATAAATTGTGGTTTTCATGGTCCAGATCTTGAATTTCGTTGTCTCATTTTTAATGGCTAGTTCCATGCTAGTAATTTAATGGCTCGTAAATTTAAGTGATAATTGTATAGAACTGAAGTCATCCCGGAAGGATGTTTTTAACTCCCAGCTAATCTCTTGGACAAGTTTACGAGTATCGAAAGGTTGAGAGATTCCGGAGTAATCTGCATCAACTACCATTTCGTCCCCATCATTTTTAGGTATTACAAACAATGATCTACGAGATAAATTATTCTTTAAAACATACTCTTCGCAACTCCATTCAATAGAGTAGAGTGATTAACTGCTTGTTTGAGAGCTTAGCACAAACCGGATCAGCATGCATTTCTGCATCTGCTGCCCTGCAGAGTAAGAAATAGTTTTTGTAATAGTTTTTTGGATCTATCATCTCTGTGGTCTAGCGTTTCAGTGGTTGGAATTGACTAACTAAGGTCCAGGGTTCGAATCCCGGGTCAGGCAACAAAAAGAAAATTGCGTTTTTCCAATTTTACATACATACATACATATCTTCACGCCAAGTCCCTTACGGGGTAGGCAGAGAGTATCTAGTGCCAGACCTCACGATCCTGACAAACCTGTCTTGCTTCCTTCACGTTCATTACCCTTTTTCATACAAACACGCTGGTTTCGGAGACTCTTGACACCACCCTCGGATAATATTCGATTGATCTGATCGTGAAATGTCAGCCTTGGTCTCCCCGGGTACCTACATCCAACCACGTCTGCATTGTATATCTGCTTTGTCAATCTTTCATCTGTCATTCTTTCTACATGTCCGAACCAGCGGAGCATGCCCTTTCGCATTTTATACACCAATACTTTCTTTCAATCGCACTCTTTCTCGGATCGCACTATTACGAATGCGGTTGGCGAGCGTTACACCACAGATTTTCCATAGTGCTCTCATTTCGACCGCATTTATCCTACTTTCATACACTTTCTGACATACCCAACATTCGCTTCACAGAATTATGTAAAGCGAGTCTTGCTTTTTGACTCAAAACCTCGCTTTGGAATAGCTTACCCAACGTTCCATTCATACTATTCCCTGCACTCACTCTCCTCTCTACATCCGCGGTGTACCTACCATCCCTGCTAAAAGCACAACCAAGATATACAATTTCATTCACTTGTTCCAGCACTACTACTTGACGCCAATATTAACATCAAACCAAGGCGATATGTTGCCATCCACCCGCACGCATGCTTTACAGTCTAAATACATTGACTGCACCGCACGCAGCAGGGACCCAACTATCCCATAATCCCATAAAAAATACTTTTTCATTTCCTTCAACCATATCCAGAACATTCCTTACAGAATGCCAAAACTTTTCCAGGTCATGGGTCGACGACGAGTCGACCGGAGCATAGGTTGCTACCACAAAAACTCGCGTGACTCCTAGTTTAATACGGACCCAGAGCAGTCTTGGACCAACCAAACCATACTCTTTTAGGCCTGAGGCTAAACAAGACAATAAAATGATACCTACCCCAGCGCTGGCGTGATCGCTTTGTTATACACCAGACCATAGAGCCAACCTGCCATCGGGGAGATCGAAAGTATCACTAACCTTTCGCTTAGTCTCCGTTACACACAGCAAATCCAGGCATATCTCGTCCATTATATGAATTAATTCATTCACCTTCGCTTCCATTACCCCTCTCACATTCCACGTACCTATTTGACACACTCACTCCTCGATTCGCCTGTACGGGCCTGGTGTGATGGGTGGCGGCCCCCAACGCCGCATTTGCTTCTTTTCGTACCGACTAGGGCGGATCGGTACGCGTCGCCTCAAGTGAACGCCCTAACCCGCTCTGCGGTACTTTTTCGGGCCAGAATTGCAGTCCAATGGACTGTCAGGGATCGCGACGTGCACGCTTCTGGCCCATGACCCCTGTCCTGGTTTTTCCAGTTTTCTAATAAAAAAAAATGTTTCTCGGGATTGGATATGTGCCCGGTTGGCGACAGGCTTGCCACCTATCACATTGTGGGACTTAGTGTCTTCGGCTAGTCGTGGGTCGTGCCTCTGCCTACCTCTTCGGAGTTATGGGCATAGAGATACTTTTTTTTGGTTTTTAGGCACTTTTTATTTACCATTACGGGTAGAAACGATTAGTAGTTATTTATAATGAATGAAACACAACCTGCCACAACAAGGTATAAATGACGCATAAATAAATAAAAAATATCTCTGGACAAATCAAATAAATTGAATCTAATTACAATTTACAAAAAAATTAAGCAAATTATATGCTTGTGTTATGAGTGTTAGTCAACGATACTAATACATATAAACACCTAAATTAATATCAGAATAAATTTAATACACACCCAGTCCCGGAAATACAGACATCTAAATGTTCATCACACAAATGCCTGCCCGCACGTACGTATCATTATACTATAATATATGTATGAACCATAGACATATTCCTCTATTGTTTCGATTACATTACCGACATTAATCAGACGTGTTCTTTCCAAAACCATAATCTAAAATCCTTTTTTCAGTACCGAGTTAGCTAGCTTTGTGGTTAATTAAATATATTGTGAGATAGAGACAGTTATATTGGAGAAAAAAATTGAAATGCCCAAACTACTTTAGTATTATTTTAATGAAGTTTTCATGAACCATCTACACTGTTAAAAATTTTTGACAATTTAATACATTTTTACTACACAAATGCATTCTAAAATTACAAACTCTTGCGTGGTATTGGAATTTGAACACGCATTTGTTGTTATATGACAAGCATAGATAAAAACTATTAAAGTAATGTAGAAAAAAGTTACGTGTTGGTCCGGGCTTCTTTGTAGAATAGACCATCTGCTTTCCTTGCCAGAGAGCTCGTAAAAGGCGAGCATAGGCTCACCGTCACTAAAAACGTGACATCTGACTAGGTGGTAGAGTTTAGCAGCGACTCGCCCGGATTGGTACCACCGCCTTACTTGTTCCTGCCGCCATGACATCATGACGTGTTCCGGTTCGGAGGGTAACGTAGCCGGTACCCTTACTTTTTCTCAAGGCCTAATATCCGCGCCTCAGGTTGGCAACGCACCATTACCACCTTTGGCGTGAGGCGGCCAGGCCAATTTCTTACCACCAGGAAAGCCGTCTGCTTGTTTGCCTTCCAATATCATAAAAAAATAAATAATCATTACAGCTATTCTTTAAAAGGTACAGTTCTATTGTAGAGAATCAGTAATTTAATAGATGGCGCTATTTGAATTTACACATTTTGTGGAACACGTTGATAAGACCCTATCTAGTTTAATCACATAACCGTATAACAACATCTTGTAATTATAAGACCTTACTTCACATCTACACGTTAAGTGAAATTGAGGCAGTCACGATGAGAGAAGGCGTGGCGCGGTGTCCTGAACGTGAGGCAGTCAGTAGCACAGATTACACCCCTAAAAGATGGGCCGCTTATGCTTCTATATCGTTACATAGAAAACATTCGATCAACGGCATTAACAGATGTAGCTGTTATAAAAAGTTTCGAGTCGATACCATAACTAATTTTAGTGCCATCTATTATAAATATGAGGAAACATTTACACTGTACCACATGTCAATTTTTTTTTTATTTAAATAGTCTACCGATATCGCTTTTCACAGTATCTTCAGAACAAAACCCTAAAACCACGACAGAATATTTTAGTTTTAGTTAGTTTTACCTTTAATGATGCCGTAACAAGCGAAACCGATAGAATATTCGAACATAAATAAATAATAAGAACAGTATGATTTGAAAGTATTCGAAGTAATCCTTCTACTTCTACTTCCACCTAGTACTTCTGACTTGCACCAAATATGAATACAGATAAATAACTAAAAGACGAAGATGTTTTTAAAATTTATTAAACATTCTAAAACAAAATTGACTTGTGTCTTACCACATAGGTACAATTTAAGTAGCTTAATAGTTATTAACGAAAATACATTTAAAGACAATCTTGATATTAAAATGAATCCTCTTAAAGTAAGAAAACCCTGCAGTCTATAGAAAATACACTTAAAGAAACACCATATTATTTGCACTAAAATGTCACAACTTTTTTTACACATGTTATTAAAACTAAAGCATAAAAAGCCTCTGACCAATACAACAATATTAATAGAAAAGCTATCTTAAAACGAAACGAAACGATTAAAATACGACTAAAAGTGGCGGCAGGCACCCCCGTACCTGCCGCAACCCCATCTCGACCGGGCAGGCTAGACGGAAAGTCCGCCCTCCTTCTCCGCGGGCTGTGCTGCCGCCATCCCACGCAGGCCAAATGGCCCACATCCTGTGTGCGTTCCTCGTGTCCGCTCTTGGACCATATTGGTTTTACCGGGCCCCGGATCGACCCCAGCTCTACTCAGCCCCCTCGCCACGACGAGGCTCGGACCCTTGGGGGGTTGGATCCTACGCCTGGGCCAACTTAAAACCGTCTTCCCTATTGTTGACAGGAGGATCTACTGACAGATGAACCTGTCTACACTCCTTCTAATTCTTATTTTTTAACGTCCTTGTCACTATCATTTAGGAATTAGTTCGACAAAAACACGAACAAAAGTTGGGGGTACTTTTACAAAAATCCAAACATTAATATTGTACGTTGCAACAAGTGGATGATAATAGTAGTAACGTTATAAACTTGTCGGACGAAACATTAACAACTTCTCTAAGTATACTCAGCAAAGGGTTAAATGTTGCACCGACGCCTAAGTATATACCTTATGAGAAAAGTATCGGTAATCTGGAGTGCAACAGCGGAATGACAATCAAACTACACGTTGGAAATCGGACTGGTTTAATATATGTACCGACGCTATACATATGAATAGTCTTATTCTACCCGCCACCTATCCTATACCAATCCTTACATCTTCTCCCCTTCAATTTAAGGCTCCTGACCCTTTCATACGCTCTTATATCTTTGACGGAAGCGTCAGGAGCCAGTGGCGTCGGTGATCGAACAGAGCCCCGAGTGTAATGACAACGTCAAAAATCATCTAACGTAAATTTCGCGTTAGTGAGTAAACTTGTAACATGTAGTTACACGTTTTAAGTGCGAGTGTAGTGCCATTGGAAAACCGTATCACTAATCACTGAGTTACGAGTTTACTCACTAATGTCTGCGTTTATAATACGAAAAAATCATATGTAGATAACAACATATGTCATTGTTTAAGGTGGGCATAGTTTCTAACGTTATCGTATTACTTTGCGAATTTTCTTTCTCTTTTACCCCTGCAAGATAAAAAGAGATAAAACGAAAACAATGCCAATACATTTTTCTTCTTCTTTCTTAAGATTTTGGCATTCACGTTAGTATTTTGCCATCAGTCAAGAAGAAATTTGCATCAAATTTACCAAAATCGGGAATCAATTACAATTAATCACAAGTCAAGTCGTCACCTTCACAGCCACTGCAAAGTGTACGTACAAGTACAAATCCCGTCCATACACCATCAAGTCAGGTGTCATATAGAATGCGAGGTTCTCTTAGGAGAACAGTTACACCTAGATTATCTCCCCGGCCCAGAACATCTAGGCCACATCTGACCCCAAGAAGAGGCGTGCGATCTGGAACTTCCTTATACGTAGATCAAACGGCGAGGATATCTCTTGATTCGGGGAGTGGAGAAATTTCCAAATTGAGAAATTCCAGGCCGAACAAAGGCAAAAAGAAAATGAGTTACGTATTAGGAAGTTGGAACTAGCGTCACAATCGCGTTGGCAAGAGTTGACGGGTAGTGCGCTGGATATACTAGACAAAATAGCCAATAAGTTTTAATTTTTTTATGACATTGGAAGGCAAACAAGCAAACGGATATCCTGGTAGTAAGAAATTCACGCCGCCT
>NJDC01004137.1:6383-28189 GCA_002245475.1 Calephelis virginiensis
CTTCTAATTCCAAAAAAGCTGACATGCAGGGTTGGCTTACTGAAAAGGGCATACAATATGAGGAAACTCTACTAAAACCTCAACTATATAATTTAATACGGGCTAACAAGGATAGATTTAAAACATTTTCAATTGACAGGATACTAGCAGAGCAAGGACATCAAGTGCTAAGACTGCCACCATACCACCCAGATCTAAATCCAATCGAAATGGCATGGTCTGACATAAAGCAATATGTAGGCAGTAAAAATGTGAAGTGGAGTGTTGCTAAATGTATAGAACTAATTCAAGAAAAAGTTTTGCTGATGGGTGCTTGGGATTGGGGAAAGTTATGCCAAAAGGTAAAAGACATAGAAGAGCAATATGTCAAGAGTGACCATGTCGTGGATTTGGTTACAGAAGAATTCATCATTCGCGTTGATGGTGACAGTTCAGAGGATAGCCTTGGTGAGTCTGATGACGATGACGCTGTTAGTGCCGACGACCGAAGCAGCCCTGAGCCGGGGCCCTCAGTAAGCAAAAGGCCCTGTTGGGATACTATTGAAGTTGTAAGACCATTGTCTGATTCGGACTAGATATCGAAAAGGAGAATGCGGTGTCTGATGTCCACACCCTGCCGAACTCGCAGGTTTCTTCTATCCTGAGAAGAAACTTCAGTAGGTTCTTATGTAATTCGGACTTAATATAAAAATTATTATTATTTGGTATTTAATATAAAAATTTACAAATCCGATAGTGTATTTATTTTACTACTCCCCATACTTGTTAAAAATTATATTGTAGGTAACATGAAGTAATATTACTTAAGTAATATTTGCGTGCGTGACAGTACCCATACGCAGTTAAGTTCCACATTTTGTTCACCGCTAGACTTACTATTTGACTTTACATTAAAACATTATTTTGCTGTTTTTAATTAAGCAATTAAATTACTAATTTGTATTGCGTGCGCGACGGTACCCATGCGCAGCTATCCCCTCCATGTTTTGCTCAGCGCTAGAGTTTCGTGCCGCGACCTATACCGCTTAATCCGAATGGCAATCTGTAAAAGTGACCACATTGGTCACTACTGTAAATAAAGTACTGTAAATAAAGTAGAAAATATATAATTGGCGGCATTAAAAAAACCTGCGGAGCTATTCATTAGGTATCTTTTTGTGATAATCATTGGGTAAAGTGTATATCAAATAGCTGTCAAATAACGTATTTTAAATTTTCTATCTCCGTTGCATTTCTGTTGGTTACAGGATATAGCAAATTTACCGAATCCGAAATGGCCAAAATGGCTATGAATGTATGAAATGAACAAGGCATTATTCTGCAATATGTAATTTTTGTAATAGTACAAATTTTTGAATTTTATAAAAAACGTCTTCTTTTTTTATAATGTTCGTTTGTTTTTTCGCAATAATTTTAATTATCAAACTTTTACAGCACCCAATATATGCTTCAAAATAATTGTTGAAAAAAAATTTGGAAGGTCCTTATAAAATTCGAGTAGAGTATAAACTGATAACCCGCCTGATGGAAGACGAAGATGCGGTGGCAAGTGAGGGAGAGATAAATATGAGAACTATATATTCGTTTGCATTTATATATTGTTTTCGTATGTCATAAATAGTTTTGAACGCGATAACTAGTTTTATTAAATAAATTACGACTAATATGCAAGTCGGTCGTCGTATGCTACCTCTTGTTAAAGAGTATTTATATTATTTCGATGTTACCATATCATTGTGACAGTGTGAAGTGACAGCTGGAAGTGTGCAATCAAATGTAAAAAAGACAAACATTTAGACTAAGCGTTGACTATGTCTGTTTCCGCTAGGAGTTACAGTGTTTTCACTTTTGTTTCATACACATGCTAATAAAAAAAAATTTGAAACATATTATATTGCAACTATAGGGCGCATTCGTTACCTCATAATGATCGACAGAAATTTATAATTCCGCGCTTGTTTCAAAAAACTTATCCCAAACCTCAATCAAATAAAAACGCTAGAGCCTGCACATAAATATCGTAAAACTGATATTTGAAATATAGGGCCATAATAGTTATTAAGTACCAGTAAAGGTTATTTATTTTATGTAAACAGTTTCAAATATTTTTCAATACATATCAATGAGTATAATATTAAAATCCATTTAAATTCAATTTCGGTGAAAGGGCTCCTTAAAACTTGGACTAGCTATACAAAAATGCTTGGCTGAGATATAGTGTTATAATGAGTTCGCAATGTAAATGTATATTACGTACTGTTACATCCTTAAAGTGTATTCTTTTCTGCTCACACAACAACATATCTGCTGATCCGACATTTCGTTCTACTTGCTCTTAAATCTTAATCGTACATCATTCTCCTAGGCAATCGTCTTCCGCTCTTTCTGTAGCATACTAGTTTCTAACCACACATGTGTATATGTATGTATGTATGTGTTGGTCTTAGGCTTGCCATTTTTAATGGGTGTGGGATTTACTGTCTACGGCTAGTCATGGTTTGTGGGTGCACTGGTCTCGGTCTTTATTATTATTTTTTGCATTATAGTGGGATTGTTGATTTGTTCTATTTTTGGGGCAAGTTTTTGAAGTTTACTTATTATTGTATAAAAAGGAATGTTTTGTATTTTGTTTGCACATCGGGTTTATGTTTCTTGAAATATCGATTTTATAACGTAATGGAGATGGTAGGAAGGAAGTAGTATATTACATACATATCTTCATCTTTATGCTAATTTAAGTTTGTTTCACTAGTACGCTAGTGCGTCTTCAGCATTCAGTACTTTTACTTATTATGTGTTTTCAGAAATGTCATTTTGTGACTTCTCTTGGAGCAGAAGCCAATACAAAATAACGGACTCATAGAATACTACTTTCTTTTCAGATCTGTAGTCTTCTACTAATGTAACAGATGACGTTTTTCTGGAATGTTTTTAAACAGATAGATTTTTCAGTACACATACATACGACTATCTATTCAAGTCGAGTGCAGGGTAGGCAGAGAGCATCGAACTCTAAATGTCACGGTCCTTACACATGTGCCAGGCTTCGTCCACAATTATTACTCCTTTATTTTTTTTTTCGAATTGGCTAATATGTTGCTAACCGCTAGGTTTTACAACTTCACCACACGCTTATCCACTACAAAAATATACAATTTCATTAACATAGTCCAGCACTACATTCGTATGAAGTAGTATATTATACAAATAATAAAGATAAACTTTTCATTATCTCAATATAATAAAAGAATAATTCTGATTTGTTAATTAATTATGTACTGGGTAAAAACTAAACTATGTACCAAGACTATGCAGTTGTAATATGTGACATGGGGTGTTTGGCTATATGTACTCACGAATGAATGTATTTTTATCACAGGAAAGAATAAATTACTCCTAGCGGAGGTAATTGCTACTTGTTACTTGCTAGATTATAAAAAATCATTTTAGCGTCCGATAGACATTTTCAGTTCAGAATACTATTGAACAATTTAAAAAGGGCGTGTTGAAGTTAAAGTGAGCTACTCTCACTATACCGATATGTAAATAAAAAATACAATGCTTTATAGATTGTAGTATTTGGCTTTAAAGCGACAAACGCGTATTTAGGTCGCTTGGACGTTGGTGGCTAGTGGAGGTGTTCCGTCGGTATGTGGCACAAGCAGGCTGTGTTATGAATGAGGAAGCTCTGTTGGCACGGGCTTCCGAGGAGCGGGAGCGTATTTTTCAAAGATATGAAAGAGGTCGGGAAAACCTCACTGGCCAAATAGACCCCTGGGAAGATCCTGAATTTGAAGACTACCATAAAACTGATAGGTATTATAATTTCTATCCTTGAAATAAATAATTAGATATAAGAATTTACTTTTGATTTTGATTACCATGATAAAATATACACATCATTTTTTATAATTAATATATGGGTTTATTTTTAGTGTCAGCATTGTTGCGAAATGTGTTCTAGTGATTATAACTGTTTTTGTATTTATGGTGTCTGGGACTTATGTATTTTTGTTAACCCCTTGTTGCTGACTTTATTTTGTCTGTGTTTATCATATAAATAATATTTTTATGAAAGAATATGTTGCAATTTGTTTTTTGTATTATTAAGAATAAATAACATAACTATTGAATATTACAAATTAACGAAAACAACTAATACACAAAATGATTTTGCAGTTTGATATAAATGTTGACGAGTATCGAGGATGTCACAGCAATGAGCACGGTTGTTTGTTATCTTTGACTTAGCTCCTAACAAATTGTATACCTGTGAAGTGCACCTACATAATCAAATAATTATTACATGTTATTGTTGAGTTTTGCAGTTTTTTATTTCTCCTGGGTATTATTACATTGTTTGGTTATCTCTGAGTTAAGGTAGACGATAGCTTTAGATGTAAGGCCTAAGATATCCACTAAACTATGAACAAGCTAAAAGATTTATGGTTTGTAAAGGTAATAGCTGCCATACTTCAACAAGAGCCATGTGTGTTTTACTGTTGTACTACATAAAAAAGTTATTTCGTTTATTGTTCCGACATGTTATGTCTAGTTGCTTACCGTATGAGGACCTGTTGATGTCCTATTGAGTGACAGCAATGGAAATTAACGTGTGATTCAAGATTAATCCATTTGTCACATATCATCTAGATTAAAATGTATTTCCAAAATATTATTATTATGTTTTACTTAGTCTTATATGTATTTAGTTATGTGGCTCTG
Organism: Calephelis virginiensis; assembly: GCA_002245475.1. NCBI lineage: Eukaryota > Metazoa > Arthropoda > Insecta > Lepidoptera > Riodinidae > Calephelis > Calephelis virginiensis. The sequence continues at coordinate 11,109 of NJDC01004137.1, forward strand.
CTCTCATAGACCTTTTTTTTTAGATATTAGCCTGTACATATAAATTAATTAGTACATTTTTGGATAAGTTATTTATAGTTGCTTATTGCTAGAATATGAATGTTTTTACACAGTTACATACTAAATAAGGTACCAGCTATATCTTAAGAGTTGTCTTTTATTTGTTGGACATAGCTCTATAACTTGCAGGTTTACTGTGATTTGGCTTGAAAATGTTTTACTTTGTTGCAGCGATGGCTTTAACGAATTTAACATTAAGTTTGTTTAGTATTTCATTGTCAGCATCACTACGTAGTATAAAATAAAGTTGTTTTCCTCTGTGTGTCCTTATGTATGCTTAAATCTTACGAACTATGCAATGGATTTTGATGTGTTTTTTTTATTGATATAGTGCAAAGCTGGGAGGGGCTCCTAGTAAACTATATTTATATGGCAATGATTATAAGCTCATTAACTTTTGCAAGACGCTCAAAATTCTAAATCCAGGTTGCTTTGGTCTCATCTTCATTAACATCATACTATTGCAGTGTACATTTCTTATCAGGAAATATGTTTAGATGTTTAGGCAATATATATTAAAAAGTATATTTATAGATTTGTAAAATTCAACTGAAAATTTAATTAATAGCAGATAAGCAAACTTAGATAATTTAAATAGATAATTAATGTAAGATCAAAACTGTAAATGTTCTTGAGTTACTGGTGTGTGAGTTAAAGTATCTTCACATCCTTATCCCCGAAGAGGTAGTCAGAATCTCAACCAAGGAATGCACTACGAGCTGAAGACACTAATCCCCATAATATGATAGGTGGCAAGTCTATTGCCAACTGGGCACATATCCTATCCCGAGCAACGCTATTTTTAATAGAAAATTGAATTTTTCAATTTTTGATGTTGCCCGACCACCTCACGTCATCTCAAGAAGTCACGTCCGATGCTGTACCACTAGACCACAGAGGCTACTTTTAATTACTTCTGTTACTGGTGTGTGAGCTATTTAAATATTTCTGTTATTTTAAGGTATACACACTAGCATATAGTTTTGCTTATTGTCCATTAGATCCATCCATAGATATACAATAAGATGTAGTTTTAAATTTTTTCTGCAATATGTTTTTATGTGATGTATTTTTGTGTGTTGTTATTGATGTTAAGCATAGCGAGTGATTATAAAATATATTGGTTTAAAAAAAAATCAAAGCACATTTTCCATTACTTTTTGCAATTTTTTTGTTCCTACATGATTCTGCAAAGCCATAATTTAAAACTAGTGTTTGAATTTGTTTCGACCAACTCATTGGCCGAGTGGTTAGCGTACATGCCTAACTACACCGATCAACCGCGAGGCTTGGGTTCGATTCCCGACGGGGGCAGGCATTTGTGTGATGAACATTTGGATGTCTGCATTTCTGGGTCTGGGTGTTTATTAAATTTTTAAAAATATCACATCCTTATCCCCGAAGAGGTAGTCAGAATCTCAACCAAGGCATCCACTACGAGCTGAAGACACTAAGCCCCATAATATGATAGGTGGCAAGTCTATTGCCAACTGGGCACATATCCTATCCCGAGCAATGCTATTTTTAATAGAAAATTGAATTTTTCAATTTTTGATGTTGCCCGACCACCTCACGTCATCTCAAGAAGTCACGTCCGACGCCGTACCACTAGACCACAGAGGCTACTTTTAATTACTTCTGTTACTGGTGTGTGAGCTATTTAAATATTTCTGTTATTTTAAGGTATACACACTAGCATATAGTTTTGCTTATTGTCCATTAGATCCATCCATAGATATACAATAAGATGTAGTTTTAAATTTTTTCTGCAATATGTTTTTATGTGATGTATTTTTGTGTGTTGTTATTGATGTTAAGCATTGCGAGTGATTATAAAATATATCAGTTTAAAAAAAATCAAAGCACATTTTCCATTACTTTTTGCAATTTTTTTGTTCCTACATGATTCTGCAAAGCCATAATTTAAAACTAGTGTTTGAATTTGTTTCGACCAACTCATTGGCCGAGTGGTTAGCGTACATGCCTAACTACACCGATCAACCGCGAGGCTTGGGTTCGATTCCCGACGGGGGCAGGCATTTGTGTGATGAACATTTGGATGTCTGCATTTCTGGGTCTGGGTGTTTATTAAATTTATTCTGGTATCTATTTAAGTATTCTTCTATGTATTATTATTATTGACTAACACCCATAACACAAGCATATAATTTGCTTACTTTGGGGTTGAAAAAAAAAATTACAACTAGTAATAATAATAAATACGCCTGGACAAGTTATACTAATTGAAAATGGGTGTTAGTCAATGATTCTAATACATACAAATACTTAAATAGATACCTCCACAAATTTCATAAACATCCAGACCTGGAAATACAGACATCTAAATGATTATCACACAAATGCCTGAAGTCCCGTGTTCGAATCCCGGGTTAGCCAACAAAAAGAAAATTGGATTTTTCCAATTTTCTAATTAAAAAAAATGTTAGTCGGGATTGGAAATGTGCCCGGTTGGCGATAGGCTTGCCACTTATCACATTGTGGGACTTAGTGTCTTCGGCTAGTCGTGGGTGCCTTGGTTGTACCTCTGCCTACCTCTTCGGGGATATGGGCGTGAAGATACTTTATGTTTAAATTTGAATTTCACATCCACACATGTTTTTGTTGTTTAATTTTTTACTCAAAAATGGATACAATTAAACAGTAAGTATGTGTGTTTTTTTGTCAGCCTGCAATATTCTCACCATATCTGTAATATAAATATTTTTTTGCTCGTTTAGTATTCTAGAACGCTTTATTTTGGATTCACTCACTCACTTGGAGATTAGTGCTGTAATTGTTAAATAAATAAATATTCCTGAAATTTATCTAACCACAAAGTAAGCAAATTAAATGTTAGCAACAATACTAATACATAGAAATAAAAATCTATACATTAATGCGTGAAGCAAAAACTTTGGACCCCTTTTTACGAAAATTGAGCTGACGGAGAAGTAGGAAATTTGGCACACTAATAGTTTATGTGTAGGAGAAGTGCAGAATGCTAATAGTTTTCAATAATAATGCTTATAAAGTACATTAAATCAATAAATAAAACATTACCCACACTACCATGCATTTCACACACACAAATAAATATATTGATGATAATGATAAAGGATCACAGATGGCACACTGAAAAGTCTGAAAACAAAGTAGTTGGTCTTGAGAAATGATCTCAACCTTCGACCTTGATCAACAAGATATTAAAATGTATTATGGTCGAATTTCGACCAAATGGCGACTATATATAAAAATATATATATAAATACTAGTAAAAATGGATAAAAGAATGCATTACTTTGTGGAAATCCATACTTAAATCCAAACTAAATAATTTTATTTGGATTTACTAGTATAAATTTAATAAACACCCAGACACAAAAATACAGGTATCTCTGTTCATCCCACTAATACTTGCCCCTGCCAGAAATCAAAGAGGGCCTTGTGGTTGGTCGGGGAAGGTAGAAGTGTATGCTAACTAATTGGTCAAATTATATGAGTTTTTCTTAAATTGTTTTGATTCGGATACCTATAGCTTTGGTAACTGTAGGTGCAGTGGTTAAAGAGAGCTGATATAAATTTTGTTGTGTAGATTGTTGTCACACATACTTTCTCCACCCCTTGAGGATTTACACTTAAAAGAGAGATTTTAAGGTGTCCACTATGAATTGCTAACATATGTAAGGGAGCATCTGTGAAGATACTTATGAGAAAGTATGTGTGACAACAGTCTACACAACGGAACATAAGCTAACATATGATAGGGGAGCTTCTATGAAGATACTTATGAGAAAATATGTGTGACAACAGTCTACACAATAGAACATAAGCTAACATATAATAGGGGAGAATCTATTGCCCTGTGAATTTCAACTTTTTTTAAGTAACTTTAACAATTTTTTTAAATTTAAATTAAAAGTAAAAATACACATCCATAGTATGGTAGGCAGATAGTATAGTGTGTCAAGTAGTTGTAAAGAAATATGGACATTTAAGCTTAAACTATTTGGTGTGACATCAGAAGCAGAATTAGAGAGAACAACTCAAATTTCATGGGCAAACATGTTGTAAAGAAAGTTGCAAAAGACTTTAAGTATTAAGGAATGTATTAAGTATATGTCTTCAGAAAATGTTTTGTATAAGAGAAACGGTGAGGCATGTTTCCAATTCAAATATGTATATGTTTTATTGACTGGTCTGTTGATGAAGTTGGAAGGTGGGTCAGGAAATCCTAAAATTTGTAGCAAACCTGTTAAAACCAAATAATGGAACATGTTGGAATTGTCCCATGTGCCTTCACACCAAGTTATGTTAGGTAGTCAGTGAGTATTGAGTGCAAAGTGTCACAATTTTTTAAGATTCCTTTATCATTACTTTTTTATTAGGAACTGGAAGAGACACAGTTTTATATTATGTTATTAAAGTTTTGATAATGGTTTGTTGACGTAAAAGAAATAAAAGATTTTTTTTGCAGTTTTACATCAATTAAATTGACCAACATCATGTAAAATCTTCCATAAGTTTAAATTGTGTATTATTTGTTAATTCCAGATATGGCTTTATACATGATGAGCGTTTACCGCAAAAAACGGCGCCGCAAAAAATTAATGTTGAAGTTGAAAGGGAAAAGAAATGGGTTAAAATGCTTGGGTCGTGGGAATCCCCAGTGACTAAAGAGAAATTACATCGAAGAATATACAAAGGCATTCCGAATTCACTTCGAATAAAAATATGGTGCAAGTTATTGAATGTTAATGGTATGAAGTCAGAAAATCCTGGTAAATACAGAGAAATGTTGAAATTAGCAAAACAGTGGTCGACTGATGTTAGGCAAATAGACTCGGATGTAAACAGACAGTTCCGTGAACACCAGTTTTATAGAGAACGATATTCAGAGAAACAATGTTCTTTGTTTAATGTTTTATGTGCCTATAGTATGTATAATTCAGAAGTTGGTTACTGCCAAGGAATGTCTGGATTGGCTGGTGTTTTACTCATGTATATGGATGAAGAAGATGCGTTTTGGGCTCTGGCGATTCTGTTATCAGATAAGAAATATGCCATGCACGGCTTGTATATAGAAGGCTTCCCAAAGCTAACAAGGTTTTTGGCACATCATGATAAAATTCTTATAAAATTTATGCCAAAACTAAAACTCCACTTTGATAAGTTTGGCCTCGATGCAATCCTTTATTCTCTTAAATGGTTCTTTGTTTGTTTTGTGGAACGAGTGCCATTCAGTTTGTGCCTGAGAGTGTGGGACATATATTTGTTAGATGGTGAGAGAGTGATCACTGCCATGGGTTATACTATATTAAAGCTACATAAAAAAGCAATTATGAAATTAAATGATATGGATCTTATAGTTAATTACATACAGGTTAGGATTATTATGTTTTTTTATATTAGCAGGCTAGCAAGCAGATATATTTCTTGATGTCAACAAATATTGGCCGCCAACTAATAACAAACGTAATAGTGGAAAATTACTAATTCATGGCTGAATATGTTAATCGTCTTTCTTAAGTATAAGAGGAGTGTATTGACTGTTAAATCATTACCGGCGAGTCGCTTCATTATCGTGTTTCTTATTCATACAATCAACGAAACGTAATCCGTAAGTTTCACCATTCGTAGTTCGCTCAAAAGTAACGGAGCGTTACTCATATTTTCAAAAAAATGTTTAGATCTTTTACCATGAGTTTACGGCTCGTCAAGTTTAATATAATGGCTGGCTACCGTTTCTGTAAATTATTTTTTGAAAACTTTGAACAGCACCTCTAGTAACTAAAATAAACACATATTTAGACCAAAAGTGTAATAGATTTCGACACGTAACTTACCGAACATAACGTATACTACTCATGGTAGAGGCCCAGAGTTCACAATCGAAAACTAGCAACCGTTGTTAGTTAATCTTGCTAATCGTACAAAATACTGCCTTTCATAATTGTGCTTACACTAAACAATAATGTTACGTTTTAGCCATGAAAGCAAAGGCTAATTTCATTAATGTCTTGTTGATTTTAGGTAAAATTGCACAAGGATTTTGGGTTTGAAGATGACATAGTAATTTATCATCTAGAACGTTCTATGGAAGAATTAAAACGAGCCAAACTAGATTACCCTGGTCCCCCGCCACCCTCGGAATTGCCTCAGCGTGCGCTCGGTGTGTTCGTGGAGCCAGATAAAAAATCCAAGATTGGCCAACGAGCTGAAAACTTCTCAGAGACAGAAAAACAGGCGAGGGCCACCGTAATATTGCGGTAGGTTTTAAGCCTTCATACTATAATCCCGGCGTAGGCCACGAATTCATTATTAAACTTTTCGAGCTCTTGTAAACCAACCACCATTTTTTACCACATTTGGTATCTACAGACCAGGTGACATGTAGCTCTTGTTATTGTGGTTATGTATTGACAAATCAGTTGGCTTATTTGCAAAAAGCCTTATTAGCTGTTTTAAACTAGTTATAAAAGAGGTTCTCCTATGTCTGTATGTTTTTTTTTGTGTTTGTTATGGGATAATTCCGACAATTCTTATTGTAAATGTTGAGGATTCAGAGGTGGTTCCAAATAAATTTGATCAAGATATCTGATTTTTGAATTTGAAATTTGTGAACACCAAAGTAGAATTGCTTGTCAGGTATTTGTTTGCTATTTCAAAATTGTTTTTCCACTTTTTTCAGAAGAGAGAAAGCAGCACTTGAATTGCAGGAATTGCGAGTATCACAGAGTGATACAGTTTCAGGTAATTTAGAAGCGTCTCTTCCAACATCACGAACTACATCAGACGATAGTCTCAATTCAGATCAGTTCACACATTTATGAAAATAGTACACATTCGATGACATATATGTTTTACATAAATGTTTTCTCGATTTAGAGAATCTCATACTTATAAACCTGTATGTACTATAGCGCCACCTATGACTCTAATTTGGTGTTTAAAAATTCAAGATTTTGAAACAAAATAGCAATTGTTTTTAAACAAAACTAATATAAAATATTAGCTTCGAAAATAAACCAAAAATTACGAATATGTGCCACAAATGTCTTTATGAAATTGGGCCCAAAAAGTTCCTAATGATTTATCATAATTACTTGTAATGGAGTATATAGAAATGTTAATTTTCGCTGGTCAAATAAAATCTCGCCCTTTAAGTTAAACAGCTAACAATCAAAAATATTTAACATTTGCTCTTGAAAGTTAGACACTAAGCACAGATTGTTTTGTATATTATTAAAACATAACATACATGTGTTTGTAAGTAACTCCTAAAAATGTTTGTTTCGTGTTTTATAGATTGTTTGATTTTTAATTTTATAAATAATAAACACACTTTGCTATTCATATGCACTATAAAAATGTTCGTTAGTGTCTAGCAGTCTGAATAGTGATGATTTATTATGGTTAAATTAGACTTGTTTATCGGTGTGCAAAAATTTGAAACATATGTGTCATTGTCCAATTTTTGTTATTTTTGTTTGATGTCCAATCATTTGGAACTATGTGTTTTTATTTTTATGTACTTAGATAACAGGATCATTTATTAACATGCATGACTTGAAATTAAATCACATCCCATATTCATTTAAGGGGCGTCCACTAATTACGTGAAGAATTTTAGCAATTTCCTGACTCTTTCCGATCCACTTCATCTTCAATTACTATTAAAGATTTTTCTAAATAATATTTAATATGTTCACTTTTTTAACTTTGTACAAAACAAAAAGATTTTGTCTAGTCATTTTTATTGAAGTCTAGTATATGAGGTTGCTGGAAAATGGACTAGAATCAAAGTGAAGTCTTGTAAGAATCTTAAAGTGTGACTTGTCCATATTTTGTTTAAGAACTTCATTTGTCAATATATTTTCGAAATTTTTATTTATTTCGTGCAGTAATATAATAAAACATAAATGAATCCTTAGAGAACTTACACATATTAAATCTAACCCCAAACTAAGCAAAGATACTAATACATAGAAATACTAAATGCCAGAATTAAGTTAATACACACACCCAGATCCAGAAAAAAATTCAAACTTAAATGTTGATTACACAAACGTCTGCTCCCGTCCGAAATCGCACCCGAGCCTCGCGGTTGATTGATAATGATGCCAACTTCTAGTCCAATGAGGCAGCAATTCAGCGGCTAATTACTTAGTTTTTCCCTACACCCTCTTCATAGTAAGATTAGGGGCATTTCAAACGAACTTTTCGCCTTTAAACGCCTCACGTGATTAACAGACGCCCCATAACAACAGTAATTTAAAATGAATTGGCAAAATTATTGTTTTAAACACAGAATTACTAATGACAAGATATTAAAAGTTGAACAGTCGTGGTTATAGTTCTGAATTCAAAAGGCCGAGTGTTTGTTATGAGTATTTTGTGATGTATGTTTCCTGTCTTATGAAATGTGATTTACCTAAAAGTACAAATGAATTCAGGTTTAGCTTTTATTCTTACGTGCTAAATAACATATAACCCTAATATCCAACGAATGTATCGGTATATATTGTATGTTTCCCAAATTACACATCTATGTGATAACTTATCTTGCGATGAGAGTATTTTCCTAAATGTTAAATGGATGACCGACGTGTAAGGGCACGGTGACGTCATCATAAAATGGTGAATCAATGTCAGATTTTTTTTTGTTTGATTCAATCGTATTTCAGTATTTGTAGTTGCTTCCTGAAAAGTATGCTTCCGTATTGTTCATTAAAAAAAAGCAGAGTAATGTCAAAATAACTAGCAGTGTCCCATAGCCTCGTGAAACATAACATATGTAACAAAATATATAAACATCACCAGTGGTGGTAGAATGTATTGCAACTACTTGCTCGGGTAGACCAATTTCTGCCACCACAATGATAGCTTGTACATTAGGATACGGTAACAGGTGAACCTGCATATACGGCCTAACACCCTACAGGACAGCAACGCACTGATAACATCTATTGTGTCATAGAATGTCGTTGTCTCTTTCCTTCAATCTGCTTTTTGGTTGTCTTATTACATAAAAATGTGATTGAGGCTATTAATTGGGAAATTTGAAGTCAGTCCACAGTTTATTCATGTAATTGAATGAAATAAAGAGGAAATAGTTTCTGTTTGTAACAAAAGCATAGATAATAAACGCGTTAATGGTTTATTTTCGTAATATGAAACCAAACTAGATTAACCGCAGGGCTGTATTCGAAGTTGTTTTTGTTACTCATGTGCCATCCGTGTTTAGTTTGTGGACATGGATGTAAAAAGTTGAGTTTATTCTACTAACCAAATTAGTAATCAAGCCGAAGCTCAAACTTTTGCATTTGATATTACGCATTCAGAGTACTCCTACAGTCCACTTCTCCAAAAAGCTGCTAGGTAATAATAAAAAATAATTTAAGTTCTTTAAAATAAGCTTCTGACTCAAATGTGATGTAAATTGGCCTAATTAAATGTTAAATAACGCTAGACATCGAAAATATTTTCCTACGGAAAAACATCCATTATACGAATAAAAGGTTTAGGTATATGATTTTCTAAAATCTAAAGATATATATCATATCTTAATTCATGCTATTTGTGATATATACTAACTACGCTTTATAGAAAAAAGAATATATAATTGAAAGTAATTAAAAAATAACGACAATAATAAAAATCATACTCGTGTTAACCAACACAAATATCTGATCCCCTTGCAAAAGAAGCCAAGTATTGTAAGGGGATTAGATATTTTCTGCTGACTGTACTAAATTTGTTACAAGAAATGCCAAACCTTGCGAAAAACCTGTTAAATCGTATCTCATCTGTCATTTTCATTATTCATCATCAGTGGTGTAGCCTTATATATAGATGTGGAATGAGCACCAGCGAGGCCCTTTTCTCACACTACACCTTTTTTCTTATATACAATTATGTATATAAGAAAAATTAACTCATGATCATTGGCGAGTAGTTTATAAACTTTTTGAAAACGGATTGTCGTCTCCCATTTTTTCACAACTTTTTTGCTTTACGTATTCTTTCATGTACTACAACCATATCATGGGGGTGTGTAAATATTTTTGTCTATCACATTATTTTCTAAAAAATCAATTATATCGTTGAGATACCTACTCTTCAAGTCAGTTAGAAGCTTGTAGAAATATATATATTTATCCTGTGTTGGTGGAGGTCCTCTGTGTAGAGTAGACCATCTGCCTTGGTGCCAGGCAGATAGTAAAAGGCTAACATAAGATGAATGGGTCATCACTAGTTAGATAACTGATGGTAGAGTGCTATGCACCTTGCCCAGGTAGAGATTAGTCGCCTACCTATTACTACCACCATGATGATGTCACGTTCCAGTCCGAAGTTCAGCATGGTCGGTGGACTGGACTATATTCCCAATATCCCGGCCACAAGACAGCGTCGCACCTATAAAAACTATGGTGTTTTTGGACATGGTTGTCACCGATAGCCGATTTGTTGTCTCATTCCGTAAAAAATATAAAGGATTTCATGCCGAGGAATATAAATATATAAAATTCATTACAAATCTATTTAAAATATCCTTAATCAAGATGTTTCTCTGGGCCTCTAGAATTTCCACTATAGTCTGTCCTGTGTAACTGTGGTCCACACTCCACAGTATCTCCGGTGCTAAAAAAATAATTGAAGAATATAGACACTTGAAAAGGGCCTCGCACAAACTTTTCAATGGAGGTCGCTTCATCCATGTATAGTTAGTTACATCACTAAATTATATTTTATGTAGGGCCATAGAGGTATGTATATATACTCAGTGAACGCAAAAAGCATAGAATGTATATTGTGACCAAATCTTTGACAATCTAGTGTCTGGGGTAGATGAATTGTGTTAGTCTTTTGACACTTTATTTGGACATGAGTTATTTATTTTAAAAATTGTTTTGTTATGATATCTTGGTTAAAAAGAAACAATACACAAATTTTAGTCGTGGAATACAAAAAAAGAATATTTTTCTCACTATTTTATCGTTTCGTCTGGACATTTGCGTTTTTTTAGATTATTATTTTTTTAATTTCTGTCATTGTCGTATATTAACACAAATATGTGTATAATAGTGCTACTCGAATATTGCTCCAGTGATAAGTATTTTATAAGCATGTTGTTGTGTCATAATATTCTGCAGGTCAGAAAATTAAAAAGTAATGATAATGAGTTTTTGCGTTCACCGTATATCTCTAAATTTTATAGTGTCGTGTATATTAAAATACATATTAGAAGTTGTAGATCATTTCGGTTTGGTATTTCCAGAGTTTTCTCATGTTTTTTCATTAGATATTTGTATCTTTTCTATTTGGTAATTATGAGAATAAGACTTTTGATTTTGCTTGCCATTGTTTTTGTTGAATAAGACGCTAAGGTTTTAGCGTTTGTTTGATTTATGACGTGTTTTGCATCAGCATGATCATGGTGGTACGGCGGTGGGTTTATGTCTTGAATTAACAAAAGATGCTCTTAACATTCTAAGCTTAAACGTTTGTCTAACAACTCATAACTGAATGTTTCTAATATTTGACTTTTCTCTTTTTATTTTAATATGTGTTAATATTATTTCTATTTCATTTCATTCGACTACAAAACTGTCTGTTTCTCATACTTACTAAATAAAACAAACTTATGCATAATAGCTTGTTCTTTTTTTTTTTGAAATAGCGCACATGTTCAATAAAATCTCTGCTCAATACAAGTTTATATTCATAACATAAACCCACCCCTGTCATGTAATATGTAATTATATTACGCCTTCGGTAGTTTATAATATTTGTTTTATATTTATAAGAATATCGAATAAACTATACTATTTGGAATTGGAAGCGATGATTTACTACATAATAAAATAATTCAAATCCATTTATTATTTTTATTTATTACATGTTTACAGATAGTCAGGCTTAGATGAACTGTGTTTGAGAGCTTGGTACATTAAAGATGTTTTATTTTTAGTTTTGCCGCCAGTGGTGGTTTGAGGACTTTAAGTAACACCCGCAATATTATCAAATAAGTAACTTATGGTATGTTTAACTAGCAGTAGGTATAGATGTCATCAAATATAATATGTAGTCAGCACATCGTTGTATGTCGCTTATCATTAAATGTGAAATAAGTTCTTATATTAACACAATGATATTTAAATATTATAATATAAAATTCACACCCTATATATAAACTTTTAGTAGACATAAGATACTGCTATTACATTACGTATTTTTTTCCTCAGACGAAAATACAAAGCTCGCAGTTCCACTTCATACATCCCAAGCTACTATGAATATTCTACAAGAGTCAATGTGTCGTCCCACCCCATTCCGAAGTCCCCAAAGTCCTTCATATCTCATAAACACAAGAAATCCTAAGAATCCGAAGAAAAAATATACGAAATGAACATTTTTTGTATTTATAATATGTATTATATTAAAAATGATAAATGTTAAGAGATAAATAAAGTTTGACACCTGGTTGAGCAGAGATTTTTATCTCATTAATAAGTGTTTACACATGAGACGTTTTGATGTTTTTTCTTTATATTTATATTACGTATTATAGAAAAAGACGAATGTGGCTTTGTCTGATTCTATAATATCTAACACGAAGGAGAAAAAACATGAAATGTTACGTTTGTGTAAATAATCTTGCATGTGCGCTTGTGGCACATTTTTGCTTCATTTAGTGTATGCCTTCGTGTGTTGAATGACCTCAAGTAAGTATTGTTTTGCATGATATTTTTTGTTTTTTTGTTCTTGTTTTTCCGTTCGTACTATCCATTGACAAATTTGTAAATACATTTATAGAAATTTTCAAAAACTAAATTAAGAAGTGTAATAATTATTTATTATCACAAAGTGGTAGTTCTAGTCCCTTAGTCACTAGTTTATATATTTCCCTTAGTGAATTTGATAAGATTATAAGGTATCTTTTTACCTAAAATGTTATTTTCCAATTTGTAGAATTTAATTGATTTTCCTATACAGTGACCGGATATTTTAATTAAAAGAAGGTAACTTGACAAAATTACGAAACAGTAATGTTAATTTTTTAGATTTTAGTTGTTATTCGAAATTCAGTTTGACCGTAGGCTAATGTGTATGTGAGTTTGTGTCTCACCAGATTAGAAATATCCTCACCGGATTGAATTAATAAATATTATACTGAATCTTATATGTTCTCATGTAATCAATGTATATTCATAATGCGAATAAAGTATCTTGAAACCAAAATTTCAGCCTGTATAAATCGGAATAATGTAAGGATCATTTTTAATGGTTCACACAAACGTTGTGAAATGACCTTCCATAAATACGTACATAACATAAAAAAACATAACTTTGTAATAACGTACATAACATTGGAAAACAATACACACTTTTTCAGTCGCGTAATAAACATGAATTGTTTGTTGTGTAGAATAGTGATAATGAAGTTGTATCGCGTCGCAAAACCGGATGGTGATTGTTATAATTTCTATTAAAAGCAACCGATATTCCGTGAAATAATATTTGTTGGCTACTAATAACTGTACACATATTTAACTTATACAGAGCCCTAGACCTCATTTGTTAAATATAAGCGTGGGTAAACTTGTCATATATTGGTTTCTGTATAGTTATGATAAACACGTATTAACAATGCCAGTAGTTAGAACTTTTTGCTACTATTGAAAATAAATAATGGAATTAAGTATTTACTATAATGTGACGTCACGTTTTATTTTCGTCTAGAGTTCGCGTAAAATCCCATTTTGAGTTTGAGATAAATTTTTTTTGGTTAATTTAATGTTTAGGATTTAATATTTTTATAGTATTTCTATCTTTTTAGTTTTAGAAGTAAAATACCAGGCAGCTATTTTATTGTTTAATTTTTGCTGTGTGTATGTTTAACTAATTTTGTATGTTTAGATCACAGTGGTGTCGCGAGTGGTGTACGTTGTGAAGATTCGGTGTCGGCGTTAGGATCCCGTCGGTCCTTGGCTGACACGAGTGTGACGAGTACAGCAGACCTGAGTGTGTTTTCGAGCGGACGCTCTCACGCGCCTGACAATTCGCTGGACACCCACAGCAACATCAGCGACGATGGCACTGGGTCAGATGGGTGAGATTTTATGTAGAAGTAGTTTCCCCCAGCACTTATTTAGTATCTTCAACGTGAACAAATTTGACCGCCTGCGAAGTGTTGCGACCGACGTTGCGACTAAAAAGTTTAAACCTTTTCTTATTGCCATCCATCTGAAATCTGTCCATTCTGTTGGTATTGAAAGTCCAGCAAATAACGGATTTCCTGACTAAAGTAGTGTAAGTCTGTTTGTCTCTGAAATTTGTGCCTTATTTGTTATATTGGTTTTGTTACGGAGGCGTTAGAATATAACTGCATTTTCATACCTTTGTAATATAAATTTCTGCTCTGTCCATTAGCCATAGGCTCACTTTTCCTTTTGTATGTTACACTAATTTCAAATAAACGTATTTTCCTATGTTTAAGTAAAAGCGTACATGTTTCTTTTAATAAATTGTAATTATAAAAAAAAAATACGGCACTTAAGGTGGGGGCAAAGGGAACGCGTCAAGAGAATGAGATGGCAGTGGCGGTCCTAAACTTATCTGCTTTGCCCTCGGAGGTTAAAACAAGTTTAACGAAGCTGGTCTTGGGTAAGAGGCCTTTCCCTGACTGCCCTAACCTTCAGCCAATCATCAAGCTAGTAGACTGCAAAACAGTGTACTCGTTTATCCTGTCTTTAACTGCCTTATTAATAACCTGATTAAATTTCTCCAAGGTGTAAGTTGACATAGGTGCTAATTCTACTGCGCTCTAACTAAACTTATTTTAAGTTCTTGCTATCTTTTTTGAACGCAAACAATATAAGAGACGGAACACGTTGGCTCCTGTCAGATTAATTTGTACACCACATAATATTAATATTAATTTAGTCTATGCCCTGACCATGGATAGAGCCCCAGCATCATTTTGAAGCAGTGCAAGTTTTAAGATGGAAACATCATTTTAATTTAATCAGACGCGGCTTACGAAACGTAGAGCGTTTTACAAACCACCAGACAAATAGCTGCTGCTAATACACCAGTATCATTTTTACGAAACTTAAATTCAGATCCAGCACTCTACAATTAATCTTTCAGTCTCTAAGTGCTGTGCGCATCATTTTTGGCACAATCGCAAGTCTAACTGTCTTATTAATAAAGATAGACTAAAGTAAAGGGTTAAGTTGACATTATAGTTTGTACAATAGCTGTAAAAATCGTATAATGGCGCTGATTCGCATGCACTTTGTCTAAATTTATTTTAGTACTTCTAAACCGTCTTTTTTCGATAAAACAAAAGAAATGGCACATTGTAGACGTGTAAAATCGGTTAGAATTAGTTAAAATATAAGGCTGGAAGCACACTATTGGACAAGGCTGACAACCGGGACTTACAGCGTATCTAGTCAATGAAAGTACACTGAGCCTTGCAAACTGTCGGACTTAATTCGCGGACGCGACCTTGAACGGAGTGCACGGCTGGAGTTCTGCTATTAATTGTTATACGCGGTTAACTAGCTGTTATTCAACAAATTTTGAGGTTATATCAATTTTTTGATGTACTTATTAATGTATTTACATTCAAACGAATTTGTCAAACGATAGGAGACAAAGGCAAAGTAGGCAAATTTTTGTTTGTTAAAATGGAAGTCGGTTTTGTGCAGCTTCAATGCATTTTAATTAAGCTTCTACGAGGGGCCTTCAATAATTACTTAGCCTCATCGCCCCATGGCGTTGTTGTTTCAAAAGAGTTTTACTATCGTGCAGTAAATACTTTTTGAAGTCTATCAAGTAGTTTTCAGTCTTTTCCCTTCATTTGTTTTGTTTTGACAGCCTTTGGAAGCGAGCGTGTCGGTCGGTTTTGCAAAAATGGAAAAAGAACAATATCGTTCGGTGATTAGATTCTTGTTTTTGGAAGGGAAAACGCGCAGCGAAATCAAAAGCGACATGTTTGGCGCTGTTTCAACACAACCCGGCGGAGTTATTGCGTCGTTTTGTGACCGTCGATGAAACATGGGTTCACTGGTACACACCAGAGACCAAGGAACAGTCGAAACAGTGGACTTTACCCGACGAACGTGCTCCAAAGAAGGCGAAGACTGTTCAATCGGCAGGAAATGACCAGTGTTTTTTGGGACTCACAAGGTGTGATTTACATCGATTACCTCCAGAAGGGTAAAACAATCACGGGGATCTACTATTCTGACTTATTGGGCAGATTCGACGCCGAATTGAAAAAAAACGGCCCCATTTGGCAAAAGAAAAAGTGCTGTTCCACCACGACAACGCGCCGGCTCACACCTCCGCCGTTGTCTTGGCCAAATTGATCGAATTGCGCTACCAATTGCTGCCCCATCCACCGTATTCTCCAGACTTGGCTCCATGCAACTTTTTCTTGTTCCCAAATCTGAAAAGTCACTCGCCGGCAAAAGATTTGGGTCGAATGATGAGGTCATCGCCGCCACAGAGGCCTATTTTGAAGACCTCGGGAAATCGTATTTTTTGACGGGTTAAAAAAGTTGGAGCATCGCTGGTCCAAGTGTATTGAATTGAAAGGAGACTATGTTGAAAAATAAATCTTTACTTTCTCAAAATTTTTTTATTTTTTCTTAGGCTAAAAATTTATTGAATGGCCCTCGTATATAAAGATTTAGCAACGGCGATAACAATGTTTTTTCTAAAGAGAATACTGCTGAATTGGAATTATTGCTTTTCTGCCAGCCAATTTGCAAATATTGTTTTGGTAAATCTGTTGAATATCGAAATTTCAATTTGAAGTTATCCGTATCTTAAATACGGACGTAATAAATATACGGACACTGGTAATGATCTTAATCGTGTTAGGGTATTTTATGACTTACTAGCTGCTACCTGCGGCTTCGCCCGCGTTTTCACAGAAACCCGGTGTGCGATCGGGATAGGAGTGTTGATGTATGCGACATACATTCATAGTGTTTTTCGAAAAG